>BGPR01031842.1:0-17818 GCA_013235015.1 Araneus ventricosus | reverse complement strand
TTACCCTATTGTTGAAGAACACAACTGTGGAGAAATGGACAATCTCTGTCTGAAATGCGGAGGGTTGTATTTCCGGGATGAAAATAATACCAGAGGAATTTACACTCATTGTTGTCATAATGGAAATATAATTAGGCAGGCTTCAGTTTATCCAGTGGAAATGAAATGATTGATGGATGGCTCCGATAAATTATCAGTGAATTTCAAAAATAACATAAGGTCTTACCAGTGCTTCAATGTGTGCACAGATTGTACCGTCTACAAGGAGAGGAGCGTATTGCTTCAGAATTCATGGCCAAATTTATCACAGGACCTCTCATTTTCACCCAGCTGAAGCAGGAGGTGAAAAAACTAATACAACACAGTTCAACAATATTATAACACACATTAGGCATGCATCATGTGACCTCAGCTATTATTCGATTTAGCCCGTGCAACGCCGGGCCATACAGCTAGTATGCTTTTATTTTTCGTCTAGCTTTAATAGTGTTGCAGATAATGGCTCTCAAAAATGGGAGATGGCCAATAATTTACGACCCCCTAGACCACAGTAACAGCATGTTACCCATCTGGAAGAAAAAAACACTTTTTAAAACGCGCTTTCATTTTTAAAAAAATGTAGTTGTAACGTTATAAGTTTTTTAAAATTAATTTTTGAAATGTTTTGAAATGAAAATGTGAAATTTATGACCATCCTGTATAATAATATACTTTATAATCCTAATTATATATAACTAGAAAATCACCCGTCATGATTTGATGGGTGCAAATTACCTCTTCATTCGAGAGATTTCCCTTCAAATTTGACGTGTTTAAATAGATATATATGCGAGAGAAATGTTCAATATTGATTGAAAACAAATAAAATAAACATATGTTTTATGACAGGAAATTTTTTTTATTTACATATTGTATACACGTTTCTTTATTCAAAAACCCTCTTCCTAAACAACATTTCGTGTGAAGTATTTTTCGTTGTTTAACAATTTTATTATATTTCAATAACCATGAAATTCTCAGCTTGTCAAACGCAAGTCAAAAGTTAAAATTTCAAAGGGATTCTTTTTCGAAATTCTAATCAAAACAAAGCACTTCTCCGCTTATCAAACGTTGCCAAAACCATTATCAAATTATATCATCACGATTGTAATAAATAATCAGATGCATCGTGGCGTCCAAACAATATCACGCGCATGATATACCACCGACATGATTTACTACTCTCTATTAAAAAACGGAAATTAACTTGAAATATAGGATTAACATAATTTAAAATTTCTCGGGAACTATTGATCATAGCGAGATAAATTTTATATCAATCGATAGCAAATTTTATTTCACTATTTTAGAGCTATTAAATTTGAAATTAGAACGACAATTACTCTTTTAAATTTAAAATTACTGACATTTAGGTGCTCTAACAATGAAATAATGCTGCTTAACGTCTCGCAGTGCTATGGCGCGAGTTTTATTCTTGGTGACGTCAGAGCGTTACCGAGAGATCTGGACTATTATATTACGTAGTAATTATGAGTAACGAGCCACACCTTGTCCGATTACTAGTCGCGTTACATCGACGCACCATTTCCCCAACCAACGAATATTTTAGCAGCCCATCTATATTATAAAAGCCGTCCGAAATCGTTAACGCTTCAGGAATGTGGGCAACGTGCCAAAAGAGATTCTTTCCAGAGGCAACAGATCAGACGCAGGCAGCAGTTTAATTTCTTTCATTGACGCGGATCTCCAATCTTTCAGCATTTGTTGTTGTTGTTTATTTTTTCTCTTGAGTGTTGGGAAATTGAATCTTTTTGCTAAATTAACATACGCGAGTCCGTTAAGGTTTATGCTGATTCATTTATTCTCGCTTTTATGTTCTGTTGGAGGATTTCTGGAGTCAGTGGGAGACCGTTAATTTAACAAAGGATAAGTATTTTTAAGGTTTTTACTTTCTCGTATACGAAGTATACAAAGAGAAAGTATTGTAATCGTCAAAAAATTCGAACTCGAGATTTTGACGAATCTCCACGTTTTAGACCTCCCTGAATCCGAAAAACTCATTTTTGGAATTATGTCTGTGTGTCTGTCTGTCTGTGAACACGATAACTCGAAAACTATTAGAGCTACGGGGATGAAATTTGGTATGTGATCTTTACACATCCGTCTACGGGAAGTCTGCCTGTCTGTCTGTCCGCGGTCATGTGAACACTGTAACTCAAAACCTTGAATAGCTAGATGGATAAAATTTGGTACACAGTTTTATCGTCATGAATGTAGGTCCGTATAAAATTTTGGGCCAAATCCGTCAAAGGGTTGACTGTCTGTCGGTCTGTATAATTTACTTTTGAAAAGAATCCGTTATCCCCACGCGCATGCATATTGGAAGCAATCTTCAGTGCACGCGAAAATGGAGCGAATTACGTCAGTTTGTCCTTGAGCCGGTAAGAGCGGAAAATCGGTACGCATTTCTTTGAATTGGATTCTTTACCTAGATATTTTTCAATCACTATAATGAAAAACCTTCTGATAGTCATTGGATTCTGGGCAACAGTAGGTTCGAATTTTTTTAGCCACGCGGGGGAGGGGGAAACGGCACCTTTTTGGGGAAGTATACGAGAAAGTTTAGGGGAGAACACTCCCGCTGGTTTTTTGTTGTTGTTTATTTTTTCTCTTGAGTGTTGGGAAACTGAATATTTTTGCTAAATTATTCCATGCGGGAGTCCGTTAAGGTTTATGCTGATTCATTTATTCTCGCTTTTATGTTCTGTTGGAGGATTTCTGGAATCGGTGGAAGACCGTTAATTCAACAAAGGATAAGTATTTTTAAGGTTTTTTACTAATTGTTTTTAATCCAGTTTTCGTAATTAGTTCTTTTGTAATGATTAGTTTTGATTTGAGAGTTGATAAACAATATTTTGCTAATTGTTTTTAATCCAGTTTTGGTAATTAGTTTTGATTTGAGTGTTTAAGGTTTTTAACTAATTCTTTTTAATCCATTTTTCGTAATTAGTTACGGTTTGATTGTTTAATGTTTCTAACTAATTGTTTTTAATTCAGTTTTCGTAGTTAGTTATTATTTGAGTGTTTAACTATTTACATGTATCCGATATTTTCTCCATCAACAAATAACAGGGATAGACTTTTGAGCGAGTAGGAATTCACTTGGATGAGCCTGTTTTTCCTCATGGACTTCAGTTTGTTTTCAGAAAATAAAACGTTTTGTTCATTGATTTATTTAGGATAATTTTCTGACTATAAATATTATTTTGCTTTTTGCGTATTATAATATTTTATGCACATGCAATTTTTACATTAAAGGTATTAGACATGAAGTTATTTCCGTCCCGAGAAATTCCGGTATATCAACTAGTACAGCATACAATCTATAATATAAAATCTAGAGATGTCTGTAACGCAGGGCGGAGTTAGAAAGATCTCCGCCCCATTGGTCTACGTCATTAGCGAACGCACAAATCACAATTTAAGTTTTTGCGTGAAGCAACTCATATATTTATTTGGGGAGGGGGCAAAAATAAATGAAGCCGAGAACGAACCCGCAAAGTCGGGTTTGAAGTGCAGTGTCTTGACAACTGCGCTATTGACCCTTACAACCGTTGCCATTTTTTATGTATAAATTGACGAATATATCGGCGTTATTTATGGGATCGTAAATTTCACTTCATCTAACCATAACATATTCATGCTGGATTATAGTAAAGGTCACTGAGCTCAGATAAGCAATTTCACTTCTTTTTATTTATGCTGATTTTTTTTTGCATTAGGGTCCGTTCAAATATTACGTAAGCACCCAAGGGAGGGAGGGGGTTTGCGATTTGTTTATTTTTGCTGACAAGGGGGGAGGGGGAGTATGAGTGATTGCTTACGTAAGACATTAAAATTACTTTATTTCCGAAAATCTCTTGTAACTTGAACAAATAATTTAATTTAAAAAAATAAATTTGAGAAAAAAAGTTAAATTTGGCAAAAGAAAATTAAACTTGATTTTTGTAAGTTTAAACTTGAAATTGTAAGGAAATTAAACTTACATTTTTTTTTTTCATTTTAAGCCGAGTTAGAGTTTTTTTATTTGAATTAAGTCCTAAAATTTTTAAAATTAGATTATTACTGTTATATGCTTTGTAAAAAAAAGAAAGAGGAGGGTTGCAGTTTGCTTTCGTAATTATAAGAGGGGGGTTTGCGATTTGCTTATTTTTGCTGACAAGGGGGGAGGGGGGTCAAAAAATACCAAAATCATGCTTACGTAATATTTGGACGGCCCCTTATCAAGATGCCGGAATCCCGTCCATGTTGAAGTTCAAATGAAAAAATCCACATAACAAGAAGTACTGTTAAACGACAACAAATATTTCACAAAGAATGTTATTTATAATGAAGTTTTTTAGTTGATAAATTTATTCTTTGCTTTTAATGTTCATATTATCTACATCTAATATTTACTACAAATTATAATTTTTTCTTTTCTTAAGCACTCCCGCCAATGTGGATGAGATTCTCTACTACAACTTTTATTAGTAAATCTGTGACAATTATATCTGAGATACTGTTTGCGGACTAAATGCCCGTCTTAGACTTCTAGTAATAATCTCTTCTAGTAATATCTCTAGTAATAAAATAGTACACAATAATTATATATGTATATAATTATTGTGTCTTATATGTGTATTATTATATAATGAAATTACTAATATAATAGTCCAGATCCTCCGGTAACGCTCTGACGTCACCTACAATAAAACTCGCGCCACAGCACTGCGAGACGTTGAACAGCATTATTTCATTGTTAGAGAACCTAAATTTCAGTAATTTTAAATTTAAAAACGTAACTGTCGTACTAATTTCAAATTTAATAGCTCTAAAATAGTGAAATAAAATTTTCTATCGATTGATATAAAATTTATCTCGCTATGATCAATAGTTCCCGAGACATTTTAAATTGCATTAATCCTATATTTCAAATTAATTTCCGTTTTTTAATAGAAAGTAGTAAATTACGTCAGTGGTATATCATGCGCGTGATATAGTTTGGACGCCAAATTGTATCTGAATGCAATCGTGGCGATGTTGTTTTCTTGCCAAGAATTAAATTAGCCACCAGTGACGTGAAATTTGTTCTCAACCGCCGCCAGTTCCGGTTAATTCCAGCTTACACGATGACTATCAACAAATCGCAGGGGCAAACTTTCGATCATTTTGTAATTTACCTCGATGAGCCTGTCTTTTCACATGGATAGCTCTATGTTGCACTTTCAAGGTCTAGGATTCCCAATCACGTTGAAATTTACACAAAGACATCTGAAGTACAAGGAAAATTATTAAACAACGAAAAATACTTCACACGGAATGTTGTTTACCAGGAGGTTTTTTGAATAAAGAAATATGTAAATAATATGTGAATAAAAAAAATATTTCCTGTCATAATACATATCTTTATTTTATTTGTTTTCAATCAATGTTAAACATTTCTCTCTCATATATATCTATTTAAACACGTCAAATTTGCAGGGAAATCTCTCGAATGAAGAGGCAATTTGCACCCGTCAAACCATGACAGGTGATTTTCTAGTAATAAAATAATACACAAATAAGCAAATGGAGGTAAATGAAATCCAGTGCTGTTTAGATTTGAAAGCAAAATTCGGTGAACTGGGAAAGCCTGAATTTTAGAAATATTTGCCCGTCTAGTTTAAAATGACTTTAAAACTGGCATGTGAAATTAATTCCACGTTTGGAGGCTCTCATCGGTCCAAGAAACTACTTTCACTTATCAAAGGAAATAAGTCGCCTATCAGATCGAGAATTACTAAATCAGTTTAAAAATTAATCTCTGCGGTCAAGCTGTCCCTCGAATTAGGAATTCGTAGCAGAGAAGAGATGCCAGGTGTCAGGAAGAACACATTAACTTTACATCTTCGTTCTTTTTCATATTGTGTTTACGAAATAAACCTACGTTTCTTTAAAAAAAATGAAAGACTTTTTCCGGCCTGTATAAGCTTAAAACTGGTTTATTTGGTCCGTGATAGCATTTCAGTTTGACACCCTGGAAATAAATAATTATTCCAAGGATAATTTCGGATAAGCTGTCCCTCGAATTAGGAATTCGTAGCAGAGAAGAGATGCCAGTAGTCAGGAAGAACACATCAACTTTACATCTTTGTTCTTTTTCATATTGTGTTTACGAAATAAACCTACGTTTCTTAAAAAAAATTGAAGGATTTTTTTTCCGGCCTATATAAGTTTAAACCTGGTTTATTTGGCCCGTGATAGCATTTCAATTTGACACCCTGGAAATAAATAATTATTACAATTGGTTTCCGAAATTATAAAGCTTTCAGGCACACTTTGAATCACCTCCATATTTCAATCTGAGAATTTTACTTCAATTTGTTTTTATTTTTACTTTTCCTAATATAAGGCGTTTTTCTCAGTGATTTTTTAGTATTATTTTCTAATTATAAATATGATTTAGAGTTTTCTAATATATATTAGTTTTTAATTTTTTAATATTTTTTTAATAAAACTTGGTTTTTTCTGAAGACAGCGCTACAAAGAAAGCGTCGAATTTTTTTAAAAAACATATTCCCCTATTTTATAAATTAGTTCTTTACTGATTTTAATTTTAAAAAATGTTACAGACGATGATAGGCTTCTGTATATTATGATATTTCATATAAAATAATTTTTATAATAAGATGTTAGACCTAAATTTTTTTTCCATCCCGAGCAACGCCGTGTCTATCGGCTAGTTTACAATAAAATTGATTTGTAAAACAATCAATATTCAGTGATGCAAAATCGTTTAAAAAAAGTTCGTTCAACGTGCGATTTAACAGTATGACCTCATCTCGCCAATCACGGTTTAAAATAGCGCAAAGGCGTTGCTATAGCAACATGAGAAAAAGTAGCTTCATCCTCTTCTCTCTTACGTCACAATTTGTTTCGAATTAATCACGCTCGGAGTCTTTTTCAGCTTCAAAAATAGAAAATAAATGAAAGAATGTGACGTCTGGGCTTGACAAGTTGCAGAATTCTTTGATAGAACAAAGCTTTCGGAAGACGCCGAACATTTAAGTGGACCACAGACAGTAATCAATTTTTTGTTTATTAAACCTTTTTACTGCATTTTTTTAAATGATACTCGTTTACTCTCTTCTTTTTAAAAGCTTTTTTTACTTTGATCTTTAATATTGAATGTGCCATGAACTGAAAAGGTTGAAATATTCAAAAACATGGATTATTTAGAGAGAGGAACTTATCTGTACCTAATGGAACAACCGCTTTATTATTATTACTAGAAAATTCGTGCACGTCTTAAGAAGGGCTTTTAGCTTGCAAACCATATCTCAGAACTGATTTTAACAGTTTTACTCACGAAAAATGTAATACAAAACATCATGCACATTTTTTGGCATAATTTACAACAATACTTTTCATTGTTGAAACGCAATTCAATCCGTTTTCATTGTTTAAACAAATTTTTAACTGCGTGTTTCTATTTGATTGTTGAAAGCTGAGGTAATATTATTATACAATCATCCGATTGGATCGTTCAATAATGACTCAGGCAAAAGGGGTGGGGTTATTTTAAACTCCGCCCAGCGTTAGAGACATCTCTAGGTTTTTCTATTATAGATTATTATGCTTAGTTCTAAAATAGTTGCTTACACTCTACAGAGATTAATTATTACAGTTGTATTGCCTACTTTCATTTTTATCAAAGCAAAAAAAAAAAAACTTTTCAGTTTTCAATAAAATATATTAAATCTGAGTTTCAATGCCACATTTTAGTCGTACTTTAATTGAAAAAATATTTAAGAAGCTAACAGGTAATTATTTATTTACCTAGCAATTGATTTTGAAATTTAATGACATATTTTTTCGATGAAGATTTTTTTAGTCCTTTTCACCATTTGGACTGTTTTATTTATTTGTTTTATGTTTGTTAAAATTGATTTTTTTTTATTTTACCCATTTTCTGATGTGCTAGAGCTTTGAAATTCGGCACACTTTTGTATTCTCGATGAAAATATAAAACTATTTTAATATTTTCAGAACTTCTTTATCGGTTAATCGATTAATTTAATAAAATTTTGATTCTATTCGAGTGGCGCCATCTAGTAATGAATTTTAGAAAAACTGATTTCAAGGATCCCAAATATTTATAATAATGCTACAAAAATTATCAAAAAGTAAGAAATATTCAAAACAAAATGTTTTTTAAAAACAGTTTTTATTAAGATTTATTAAATATTGTTTCTTCTATACTTATAAAAGGCAATGTTTGTGTGTGTTTGTCTGCGATGTCCAGACGAATCTATCGCACTTACAGCCATGAAATTTGGCACACAGGTAGTCGTAATGGTGACTGAATGCACCTCGAAGCCGAAATTTTAAAATTTAATCTAGAAAATTTTTTATTTAATGTTTTGTGTTGTTTTGGTTGATTTTTCGCACTAATTTCTCAATAGAATGGTTTCAAATAACTGTACGACAAAAATAGATACACCATCGGAAAGAGCACGCGATTTCCGTTCTAATGAAGTTAGTTTTGAGCTTCTAACGTAATTTACTGAATTTTGAGAAATTTTAAAAAAATACCCAGTTTTGGCATCAAGATGTTACTTTTGATTTTAAATTTGTTGCATCCGACTTTCTAATAACACTATTATTTTCAATTTTTTTCGGCTTATAAGTAGAACGGTTCTGTCGGATTTAAAACAACAACGGTTAAAATATCTTTTCAAGTTTTTTTAAATTAATTTTTTTCTGGGCAGTTGAGAGTTATTTTTATGGAGAGAGAGTTCCTCGAGCGGCACTTCTTCGGAACGCAGATGGCTATGTGATTGGTTGAAGGGGAGATGACGTCATAACCTTGAATTGAATGACTGATTATTATTTTCGGCAGTATCTTAACGTATTTATTAATCTCGCATGTTAGCTTGCAGTAAAATAATTTTCACGTTGCAATTTTTTAACATTGTTTTGGATTAACTTTTCTACAAATAAAATGCCATTATCGCGAAAAAAAAAAAAGCGGGAAAATCAATAATGTGTATCTTTTGTTTTTATTTTCTTTTCAAAACTTTTTCACGTCATTGTGGGCGTTTTTTTTTTTTTTTTCATTTTGTTGAAGTCTGATTCCACGGGCAACGCCGTGCGCGTACTGCTAGTAAATTATATGTCTCGATTTTAACTGGGCTTGCTCAGGTTAATATGGCCACGGACAATTTCACAATAATTTTTTCTTTCAAATTGGTAGGAAAAACTGTTAAGAAAATTGTCTTCATCTGAAACATTCAAAAATTGTTAAAAGCTTAAGGATGGCCTTATTTGCAGGCACAGTATGGGTTATCATTATTTTCAGGTAGATTAAATTTAAAGTTATTTAACATTTCAAATGTAAGAGAAATTTTAAAGCCTTTTTCAAAGGCTTTAAAGAGTGATTTTCGTTCATCTACGCCTGCTAACATGAAAAAAATGAAGGGAGGCTGTCTGTTCAAACAGCCGCTGATGTTAAAGGCGTAGGACTACTTTACTCGCGTGACTCTTGTTTCTCGAAGTTTCTAAGTTTAAGTAAGTTTTTTTTTTGTAACTTCTGTTGTTGCCCTTTATCTCTAAAATAAGACGGTAGTTATGTTTTTAACATATGTAGTTACCGATATATAGAGAATCGCGTCACCAACTCATGCGTATTTTTGCCCAAATTTGCAACTCCGTAGTCGCTGAACTACAATTCCGATTTTCAATTTTTTTGTAACTTCTATTGTTCCCCTTTACGTGTAAAATAAGACATAAGTTATGTTTCTAACATATGTAGTTACCGAGATATAGAGGATCCCGTCATCAACTCATGCGTATTTTTGCCTTTGTAACTTCTATTGTTCCCTTTTACGTCTAAAATAAGACATTATTTATGTTTCAACATTAAGGAAGTTACTGAGATATTATAGTGGACTGCGTCACCAATTCATGTTTATTTCTTGCCCAGTTTTACGACTCAGTAGTCGATGAACTTTCATAAATTCCGATTTCCCAATTTTTTTTGTAACTTCTGTTGTTTCACTTCATCTTTAAGACACATTATTTATGTTTCTACCCATAAGGAAGTTACTGAGATATAGAGATCATGTCAAATTAATTCATGTTTATTTTTGCCCAGTTTTACGGACTCCAGTAGTCGATGAACTACACCTGATTTTCAATTTTTTTGTAACTTGTTGTTACTTCTTTATCTTTAAAATAAGACATTATTTATGTTTCTACCACATGTAGTTACCGAGATATAGGAGGGATCGCGTCACCAATTCATGTTTATTTTGCCCAGTTTTACTGACTCAGTAGTCGCTGAACTACAATTCCGATTTTCAATTTTTTTTTGTATCTTCTGTAGGTACCCGTTACACTCCAAAATAACACATAAGTTGTGTTTTTATCATACAAGTTACTGAGATATGAGGATCTACCATACCAAGTTTTGCAGTGTGAATCACTTCCTCTTGAGACCCCTACCGGGAGGAACAGTCCAACGTTAATAATTCCCCTGTCAGCAAGTCGGTAGGGAAGGTAGATTTCTTTTGGTCCGAAGATAAGGAAGAAAAGAAAAAATTTTCCCTCTACCTACTTCCTCCTATAATTTCATATTGAAACTAAGAGAAGCAAAGAGAGTTGGTTTTAGTTTCTAGCTTAGCTACTGACGTGCCGTTTTGAAAGCAACACGAGGGTTATTTTGGGACGTACCTCATTATTCTGAACTGCGGTCGACGACGATGCGACATTGAGCTGCAATTTCGCGACACACCAAAGGGACGGCGTTCGGCTCGCTGCTTATGATTTATCGTGCAGCAGGTCCCATGCACGGCGGATCTTTGATGGAATTGTTTCGAACCTAGAACCCGACGGCCCGAGGTCGAGACCCTACCACTGGAATCATGTCCCTGAAAGAGAAAGCAACCGAAGAAAGCATTCAACGAGTTCACCGCGGCCCTCCTCTGCTTTCTAGCATAACTTTTAAACAGGTCATTCACATCTCCACAAATGGAATTTTGGAACACGGGAAGGAAAAGCAACAGGCTTATTCACATTCCTTCCAAAATAGAATTTTGGAACAATGGAGGGAAAAAAGCAACAGGCTATTCATGACTTTCCAAAATGAATTTTTTGGAACACGGGAAGGAAAAAAGCAACAGGCTATCTACATCTCTTCCAACATGGAATTTTTTTGGAAAACGGGAAGGAAAAAGCAGCAGGCTATTCACTCACATCTCTTCCAAAATGGAATTTTTTGGAACACGGGAAGGAAAAGCAATCGTCAGTTTTAAAACTGGGATGGAAATAGGTATAAAGTGGAATGGTAACGTTGCATTCAAAGGAACTCAAAATCCAACACTTCACGCGCCGACGCAATATAGGGCCCTCGATTAGAGGGTAGTGGCACATCAAAGGATCTGCCTACATTGAGACCTCGCGTCGAGGGTGGAAATGAAACTCGAAATATCCCGCGTAGGGGAAGAGGAAGGGGTAGATAGAATTCTGCGACTTTGAACCTTGTCTCAAAACAAACTTGAGCCTCCGTGAATGACAAAACATTTTTCGAGTTGAATAAGGAAAACATGGGTAGTAGTCTCCCCTAAACTTTCCTGTATACTCCTAACACATGCAAAGAAAAAAATAATATAAAAGGCAGTTAAACGAACAGGACCCCCTAACGCAGTGGAGAAAAAAATATAGCGAAACGTCATACCACGATCTCCGAAGGTCGTCCAATGGAAGAATAAAAGCCTTCGTGATTGCCAATAGGGCAGGGTGAAGATAAAGAAAACGAAATTTTAATTTAAACGCCTTTTTTACTTTCTCGTATACGAAGTATACAAAGAGAAAGTAAATTGTAATCGTCAAAAAATTCGAACTCGAGATTTTTTGACGAATCTCCACGTTCTCAGGACCTCCTGAGTCCGAAAAAAACTCACTTTGGAATTATGTGTGTCTGTCTCTCTGTGAACACGGGATAACCTCGAAACTGGTTAGACATGGGATGGATTTTGGTATGTGGTCTTTACACATAATTTGTAGTTTCATCGCATCTTAGCCCTTGGCTCATCGGAGGTCTGTCTGTCTGTCTGTCCGCCGTCATGCGAACACTATAACTCAAAAACTTGAATAGATAGATGGATAAAATTTGGTACACAGTTTTATCATCATGAATGCAGGTCCGTATAAAATTTTAGGCCAAATCCGACAAAGGGTTGACTGTCTGTCGGTCTGTATAATCGCATACTTGTTTTACTTTCGTACTGGAAGCAATCTCTGCGCACGCGCAAGCTATTCAGAGAAAGAGAAAGAGGTCATTTTCTTCTGTTTTCGCTCGCGCACGCCTCGTATTAGCGGAGCTTGCTAGAGGTGATAGAAAATAAATATTGTTAAGTTTTAATACATACGCATCTCTTTGAATATAATTCTTCACCTAAATATTTTACAATAACTATAATCTACAATGAAAAACCTTCCGATAGTCATTGCATTCTGGGTTACAGTAGGTTCGAATTTTTTTATCCACGCAGGGGCAGGTGAAATGACAAATTTTTGGGAAGTATACGAGAAAGTTTAGGGGAGGCCACTCCCGCTGGTTTTTAACCGATTGATACAAAAATTGGACACAAATCTACCATTAAGGTAAGGGTACCAAATTTCATTTATCAAAATAATTTTTTAAAGATGTTATTGCGTTCAAAAGTATGCGATTATACAGACAGTCAACCCTTTGACGCATTTGGTCCAAAATTTGATACAAACCTACATTCCTGATGATAAAAATGTGAACCAAATTGTTATCCATCTACCTGTTTAAGTTTGTGAGTTATCGCATTTACATGAACACGGACAGACAGACTTTCTGTTGACGGATTTTGTACAAAATTTGATGGAAACCTACAAATTATGTGTAAAGATCACATACCAAATTTCATCCCCGTAGCTCCAATAGTTATCGAGTTATTGTGTTCGCAGACAGACAGACATAATTCCAAAATTTTTTTCGGACTCAGGGAGGTCTAAAACGTGGAGATTCGTCAAAATCTCGAGTTCGAGTTTTTTGACGATTACAATACTTTCTCTTTGTATACTTCGTATACGAGAAAGTAATTGGCGGGAGGGTTCTCCCCTAAACTTTCTCGTATACTTCCCTCAAAAAGGTGCCGTTTCCCCTTCCCCCACGTGGATAAAAAAATTCGAACCTATTGTTACCGAGAATCTAATGACTATCAGAAGATTTTTCATTATAGTGATTGAAAAATATCTAGGTAAAGAATCAAATTCAAAGAGATGCGTACCGATTTTCCGCTCTTGCGGGACTCAAGGACAAACTGACGTAATTCGCTCCATAGCTTTCGCGTGCGCAGAAGATTGCTTCCAGTATGCATGCGCTTGGAGATAACGGATTCTTTTCAAAAGTAAATTATACAGACCGACAGACAGTCAAGCCTTTGACGGATTTGGCCCAAAATTTGATACGGACCTACATTCATGACGATAAAACTGTGCACCAAATTTTATCCATCTAGCTATTCAAGTTTTAGAGTTATAGCGTTCACATGACAGACAGATAGGCAGACTTACCGCAGACGGATTTTGTACAACATTTGATAGAAACCTGCAAATTATGTTTAAAGATCACATACCAAATTTCATCCCCATAGCTCTAATAGTTTTAGAGTTATCATGTTCAGAAACAGACATAATTCCCAAATTGTGTTTTTCGGACTCAGGGTGGTCTAAAAGGTGGAGATTCGTCAAAATCTCGAGTTCGAATTTTTTGACGATTACAATACTTTCTCTTTGTATACTTCGTATACGAGAAAGTAAAAAATTTGCCGTACTAAAACTTGTTCGTCATGATGGAGAGATTATTCGCCTAATTTGAATTGTCTTTCCATCTCTACTCGCAAAAATTTCCCCATAACGCGCGGCAACACTTAACTATTCCCACACGTGACTAGGATGTCACGTGCCCGTCTGATCATGACGTCCCACAAATATTAAAACCAACACTCACCACCCAATCACTTCATTTAACGATAATGAAAACTGACAAACACACCCACGCACGCACATTTTTTAATTATAATTTTTAATTGACTTCCAGCCTAAGGCGATTAAAGCGGAATTTTGCCAAATTTAATAACTGTCAGTGGGACTCTATGTAATTATAATAGTAATAACCAAACTGTCCACCCATAATCCAATAAGAGTACCAGCAGGATCAAGGATTCTATTTAGTGGCTTGAGAAATTGGAATTTAACATGTCATTTGTGCCCCCCCCCCACGTCTGGCGCTGATACCTCCGCCTTTAGTTTCTCCCTTGCGGTTATTATTTTTTTTTTCACTAAATAATGTCGTGACTCGCATTAATCTTGCGGGGGATTAAGAAAAAATCACCCATATTGTATTTAGTAGTCTACACGTCTGACAGCTCGAATCGTCTGCAGACAGAATTACTTCCACTTTGAGAGAACCGCGGTTTTGTGCGTCGCTGTTTTGTTTCAGTAAACACTCCTATATCCACTCATTTCCTCATTCCAGTCAGGGAGAGACAATAGCTCGGAAATTTGGCCTTTTTTCATAGCCTTTGATCTTTGGAATTTTCATTTGGCCTTAAATTTCTTTTTTGGCCTTTTTGGCTTTATTTTCGTAAATGACTTAGAAGTTGCACGAAACAAGTTTTGTTCAAAATGTTATATGCTCGTTTACATTAGATAGTAATCGCGGTAGACCACGTGATCGATTGAGATTATGTGACTATGAATCAGGGTTGTCATATTGGCCTTTTAAAGGCCAATTTATGGAAATTTGGCCTTTTCTCAAAGCCCTTGGTCTTAGGAATTTTCATTTGACCTTAAATTCATTTTTTGGCTTTATTTTCGTTAATGACTTAGAAATTGCACGAAACATGTTTTGTTCAAAATGTTATAAGCCCGTTTACATTAGATAGCAATCGCGGTAGACCACGTGATCGATTGAGATCATGCGACTATCAAACAGGGTTGCCATATTGGCCTTTTGAAGGCCAAATTATGGAAATTTGGACTTTTCTCAAAGCCCTTGGCCTTAGGAATTTTCATTTGGCCTTAAATTCATTTTTATTTTCGTTAATGACTTAAAGTTGCGAAACTTGTGTTTGTTCAAAATGTTGTATCTCGTTTACATTAGATAGTGATCCGCGGTAGACCACGTGATCGATTGAGATCAGTGACTTCATCAGGTTGCCATATTGGACTAAGGCCAAATTATGGAAATATGGCTTTTCTCAGAGCCCTTGGCCTTAGGAATTTTCATTTGGCCTTTTTTCAAAGCCCTTGGCCTTAGTAATTTTTATTTGGCTTTAAATTCATTCTTGACCTTTTTGGGCTTTATTTTCGTTAATGATTTTTAGAACAATTTTTAATTACTTATTCTATTGTTTTTTAATAAATTTTTGATATTACACATTTCAAATGATATATAATGAGCTGTCAAACGAAATAGCCCCTGAATAGAACTAGGATGTTTTAAATTTCTCTCACTTAAACTTTAGTTCTATAATAGAGCATTGAACATATGCCTATCAAGTGGGACTCGTTTTCATGAAGGAGAGCATTCTTCTAATATCAAATGAGGTTTTCAGTCAATTTGTCAAATTTAGCCGTTTGGTCTTATTTTTAGAAGGTTTGACATTATTTTAAAGCGCCAAGGTTTACCTTATTTGTAGTTGCTTCAGCCTTATTCATGAAGGCTCATTTTATTTTTAAGATGGTTTGGATTTTCTATTTTTGTAGTTATTTACTCATTTTGAAAGAAGGTTCAGCCTTATTTTTTAGGGTTGTTTTGGTCTTATTTTTAAAGAAGGTTTGGCCTTATTTTTAAGATGGTTTGGCCTTATTTTTAAGATGGTTTGGCCTTATTTTGCTATTTTGATCTGGCAACGAGGGTCGGAAATATGAAAAGTCAGGTGTTTGAATTCTATGATAAATGATTTATGAACATTATTAAAATAATTTTTAGATGTGTGTGTCAGGATCGGGTTATCAAATAGGCAAAGTTAGGATGGAAAAACCTACCGGTTTAAACCGAAATTCGGTTTTTAGTTTCGGTTGACCGGTTTTTTTGACGTGAAAACATCTTTCCTCTCGTTGCAGTGTTAGTCGGTCGAAGTTCCTTGTGTGACAAAATACCGTCAAATTTGAATCGCTAATAACTATGAGACTAATAATGCGAAAAGAATGGTTGACCCCACAACGGATAGATCATATCTGTAAGAGTGTGTCGCATAGTATTTGTTTTGCCTTTGACGTTATCGTACCAGTGTAGGCGCATGCGCGTGATTGTTATTAATTATCTTTATGTAAGGTTATAAATAAATGTAGCGTGGAAACGCGTTTAGCTCGGAGGTTGATTCTGGTGTCATTTTAAAGAGCTTGAGGAGTATTACTAGGACCCAAAGTGAGACAATAAAAATATTTATCAGAATATAAGTAAACATCGGTATTAAGTTGAAAGTTTCAAACTGCTCATGTTTTTTTATTATAACATGCAGAGTTTTCTTTCGAATGTACGAAATTTACAGAATACTTGACAATCCGTAAAAGGAACATTGTATTAAAATTTGAATTCAAATATTTGAATATTACAGGAAATATGAACATTTGTAGTAAATAATGTTTTACCGCGGATACGCGAAATGCAGTTCTAGATATTGTCAACAGATGGCGCCATCAAAAGCTACTCTAAATAAAACATAAGAAATGCGCAGTTCGGGCCCGCTGCCGTAGATTTTCCGTGAAAACGTCGGGATAAAAATCATAAAACAAGTGTTTCGTATTAATATGTAATTTAATTATCAATCTCTTTCCACCGATAAGCCCTGGTCTGAACCCAATTGAGAATGTGTGGGACATTATGTCTCGGAAGGTATATAAGAATGGAGGGCAATTTCATTCAGTGAATGCCTTGAAGATAGCCATTGAAAATACATGGTACGACTTGGAAGAGATATTAAAAACTTAATTATGTCGATGGAAAAATGTGTATACGATGTCATACTGAAATATGGAAAGACTTTAAACTATTAAGAACATTGTAATGAGCACCTTTTGTTGAAATGCCATATATTCTATAAACTTTTGGGAGACCTAATATTTCCATTTTGTTATATAATTGAAATACAAATTGTTATTTTTTCTAAATATTTCGTTGAATGCAAGTCACATATGGTTTTAATAAACATATTTGTAATTGGTATTTGTATGCCATTCCGTTTTGCTAAAACATATATTTTACTAGAGTCTATAAACTTTTGTGACAGACTGTACTTATTTACTGATCTTTCTTAATGTATTAATACTTATTTGCTACATATTATTATTAATAAAAAAATTTGTCTACAAAAGTTGTTTCTTTTTTAAAAAACCGAAAATCGGTTATTTTGAGCGGTTTTGACCGCCCGCTTAAACCGGAGGTGAAAAATCCGGTAAAACCGAAAACCGATTGTTTTTGCAATAACCGCCATCCCTAGACAACCTAGGCAACTATTATTATTATTAATAATAATCCACCGCTGTAAATTTGATACTTTACACTTGTTATATGGAACTATAATACGGATACTTTGCACTATAAATTTGATTCTTTACACTTGTATATGGAACTATAATTCGAATAACTTGCACTATAAATTTGATACTTTACACTTGTTATATGGAACTATAATTCGAATAACTTGCACTATAAATTTGATTCTTTACACTTGTATATGGAACTATAATTCGAATA
>BGPR01031841.1:0-10715 GCA_013235015.1 Araneus ventricosus | reverse complement strand
GGAGGAAGGGATCACGACTGTTCATCAAATATATTTGTGCCCCCCCCTCCCCGACACCACCACTATTCTCAACAATACAATACTACCACTATACACATATAGTACTACCTTTATAAAATTATTATATAGGCATGAGGTGCTTCTGAAAGGTTGTTACTTCGGCATTTTTTTATTGATTTTACCATTACAATAAGGAATTTAGGAAATACTCACTTTTTCAACTCCCCATATCTTCTAAACTATTGATGCTAAAATAAAGATGTAGGGCTGTGTTTGTAGGGAATTTAATGTAGTTTATTTTTGTAAGTGAGAAGTTTTCTCTAGAACCCATAGTTTTCGAGATATTTAAGAAAAACTGAAAAAGCCCCCCTTTAAACCCCCCTGTAACCCCCACGGTCGGGGACTTTTAGCATGTTGTTTAGGGCACTAATCTCTACAATTGTGCCAAATTTCAAAACTACACCATTTTTTTCTATTTTTCCTTCGTTGCCTGGACTATTTCTGTTGTACGGCTTCTTGCCTGCAATATAAATTGCTTTTCCCTTTTCAAGTCACTTTATTTTGTGAGTATCGTTGTTCTTGGATGCTCTTCCTCTCGTTTTAACCTTTCCATTTGTTGACTTCCCCCAGTTTACTATATTTTCAATACAAGAATGGAGAATGGAACAATCAGACGTGTAACTAATAAAAGACAAAAAAATACAAGAACATCGATGACTTCTCACAGTAGCGGCAATAAGGAGTTACAAGTGGGGGGGAGGCAAAATATTTAAATTGTACTAAAAGAAGAGAGAAGAAAACAACAAAACAGGTATAGAAAGCAAAATTTTAAAATTTAGTTACAAAATTATCCATCTTTTCGGGACACTATCGCTTTTTCACACTTCCCACTTTAAGTAGCTAAAATGAAATAAAAATTTCCCGCCAAAAATATTCCTTCCCCGCTCCGTTACTGACTTCTCAAACTGACAAATATGGTTTTACATTTAGAAACAAAATCAAAAATTAGTGAGATTTTTCTGTACTAAGATATGAGATATACGTGTGCAAAAGAATATGATCATCAGTATCATTGGCGGCGAATTCTAATTGTGAATCTTTTTATTACATTTATAATACAGTGACAAAACTCCAGTTGACCGAACTGGGGTTATTCGTAATGCATCTGAACCAATCCAAAAAACACGAATCCAAAAAAACACGTAAAGCATTTCGCGGTAATAATAACTAAGGCGAGAGGGCGCTAACAGTGAGTGGAACGCCAGCAAGCAACAAACAAAAATTACTCAGTTTTTTTGAATGAGTTAATTCATATGCTGTAAACTACCTATTGCAATCGTGAAAACGTAATTTTAATATAAGTGTCGTCTACAAAGAGAGTTTTTCACACTCAACACATTTCAGAAATGCATGCTGTAATTGGACACAAAATAGTAAAAGATATTCCTTGTTGAAAGAAAAGTTCGTCATCAGAAAAGCACCCCCGCCCTTTAGTTCGGTTAACTGGGCTTGTTCCTATCGCTGGTTTAAATCAAGTAGGAAAATATGTTATTATCTCCGTCAGATGGGAAATTTGTTTGGCTACACTTCACTATGATAATTTTATTAAAATAGTTTAAATTCAAGGTTAGAAAAAATCTTATTGATGTTGTCCAAACGTTGCCTAGGTTGGACCATTTATATCAATGGGACTATTATCTTAAACTGCAGGAAATAGCTCGGAGAGCAGTTCATCACCACTGGCAGTCCTCGCTAATTGAAATTAGAAGAAGTCAAAGCGAAAAACAATATAAAAGACACTAATGCAAAGACACTAATTCAAATCTTAGATCAAAAAGCATAAAAACGAAGGTTACGCATCATTTGCGAGAAAACAAAGGGAGAAGAGGAAGTGATACAGTGCATAAATGCCAAACTTGGATTCGTACATTGCGTGCTAATATGAATATAGGAATATTTTTCCTTTAATTGTGCTTAAAGATATTGATGGTCCAATCTGGGATGTGTTTGTGTACCGACTTTGTGTTTGTATTCTTGTGTAATTCATTAAGCTAACTCAAGAATCAAAAGTAATTCTCGATCTCTTTAATCTTTTTTCACTTCTCGTTAGGCAGAAGGTTTTCCAAAAGAAGAAGTTTTCAATTACTTCGTTTGTCCTGAAAGTAAGTAAACGGATTTTGTCCTTGCAATCTTTTGAAAAAATCAAAAGTCTTTGTACGAACAGAGATGACGAAGCAATCATTTCTCATTGACTTTTTATTTCAATTAACTTCTTTCTAAAAACACTTCATTCTATGATTTTATTTTTAACAACTATTTTTTGTTGCCATTCTTAGAAAAATAAAATTTAAAATAAGACAAAAAATATATAAAATCGTTTGCGTAAAAAATATATAAAATCGTTTGCGTAAAAAAGATATAAAATCGTTTGCGTAAAAAATATATAAAATCGTTTGCATAAAAAATATATAAAATCGCTTGCGACTGACGCTAAATTGAATTTAATTTTAAAAAAGATAATAATATATGTAGTGATGACTTTACAAAATCGTCTGCCAAAAAAAAGAGCAAAAGAGAAAAAAATAAAATAAAAATGAAATATATATAAAATGGTAATTGAAGGCGAGATATTACATGTGCCACTACATCTTAACTTACCAATGAAAATAAGAATTCTATTCTTATCTTTAAATAAATTTAATAGAATCAGTTTCTAATAACACCTTGTATTGGTATATCAAAAGTAGAAATTATTTTTATTTTAAGGGTTTTCTACCTCTTAGTCTTTAATTCATAATTAACTGAATGTTATGGTAAATAGAAATAAATTTTTTTCTTCTCGAATTCAGTATGAGTTAACGTCGCTTCTATGGTTTAAATTTAATTAAATTAATAAATAAACTTTTAATTTAGTTCTGAAAATATTAAAATACTGCATTGTTATCAAGAATACATCAGGAAGGGATTGAAAAATTCCATCGTTACAAACATGAAGCAAATGAAATGAAATAAAAGCGTTTATAAACATCTAGACAACAGATTTCGAAAATTTATAAAAATTTCGTAATAATATTTACGAGATATTGTTACAAAGAAATTGATTTTAGAGCAAATTATTCGATTAATAAATATTAAATTTAAAAACGATAAGAATTTAGTCACAAATATTACACGTGCATTGAATAATGAGCCATAATATTATTAATGAAATGAAACCGGTTTCAAATACTATGCAAATCCTGAACTGCTTTTCTACCTTAGATACCAACGGGACTTACGCCACTGAGGTTGACCTTTTACTCCCGGAAGACGTCGTTGAGGGTTCGGGAAGAGCTTTTGTGTCAGTTACAGGTACAGAGTTTGAATTTTTGTTTAATAATTAATTGGATTTTTCCCTTTAATTAATTTTTCCTTGCATTTCTTAAGATACATGGCGGTTCTTCTAATAGACACCCTGAAGAATAATGTAGGGATTCTTCTTTCCAAAGAGGCTTGTAGAATTGCATAACTGAAAATAAGATATATTATTGGGATTATTTGGAAGGACATGTAGTCGATTTCCCTTAACTGGAACATACTGCAACTAAAGTCAAAGACAGGTTAAGAAGCTAACAGAGAATACGTTAAAATTCCGGCCCTGCACAGATGAATGACGTAGCTCGTGTTTCTACGCTTCTTGGGTTTACTTTCTTTTAGAATTCGCCAACAACCAGAAGCAGGGTTTTTTTACTTCGTGTGCGCCAAACATTTCGCACTCAAAGCAAAAAGAGAAGCTTATGTAGATCGATTATCTTTTTTTCCTATTACCTTGTTTTCAGTACATAATTTGTGCATTATTAATTAAAGGAAGCCTGAGAAATACCAATTGTAGAAACTTGATACAATATTTAAAATTGTATACGGCAGAAGATTCTATGCAAAAAAAAGAATCGATTACACCAACAATTCTTTCATGTTGTTATCTTCAAATAAAGGATGCATAAATTTTTAATAATTAAAAGGAAATTTAATAAAAAACTAAAATGTTTACATTGAATAATTCTCGGATAATAATTGAATTGCAACTCAAATTTGAAATTTTATATTCAGTAAAACTTTTTTCACTCTTCTGATGCGGAGTTTTGAGAAGTTAAGGTATGTACATTGAATGTTTTATGTTATACAGCACAATCGAAAGTTTCATATTCTATTTAAATATTTTTCTTAGCACACTTATACTATTTTTCATTGTATGCAAATATTTTTCGGACACACTTTCGCACAAATGAATCCGTTAAATCTAGAGCTTACCATACAGTTTTTATATTGAAAAACGGATTAATCCAAACATATAAAATGCAAAAAATATGCTTTGTTAAGTGCTTAATTTACATACACAATAAAAATTGTACTACATCCAAACATACAAAAATTAGCATTAAAACCAATACATTAAAAGATAATGTACATACAGAAATACATCCCAATCTCACATCCTGAAAACAACTGAATCATAAGCGACATAAATTCCTACAATTTGGAACTGATTAATCGACACAATTTTGGCGGGAATAATAAGCTTTGATGGTTAAAGGAAATTTGTTTCAGCATTTTCTTAATGTGGGGAAAATTATTTAATTTTGGAGACATGCCAATAATGCAACCTATTGTTTTACTTTTCCTCTTTGTTCAACATTTTGCCTCATTTATGCTCTTTTTATTATGACATTTTTTATTTTCATTTGATTTCTTTGAGTTTTTTGCATCGCCTTCATATTTCACTTATCATATATTTCAATATTATTTTCATTAATATTGTTATATATGTGTATAAAAAATGGTGCAAATACGTACAAAAAGATCATATCAATAAAAAATTTCAAAAGCAGCGATATTTTAGAAGTTGCTACCATATAAAATGATAAAAAAAGAAATGAATTAACTGAAATAAATTGTGTTAAGTTTTCTGAATAATTATAATCACCCCAGTACCAAGAGAGATTACTCGCCAAATGTGAACTCCGGCAGAAAAAAAAGCTTTTCCCCCAAATGCACCAAGGTCATTTTGGTTCCGAGTAATTTCAAACACTAGGCGGGAAAAAAAGATTTAAGAAATTCAATAATATACGCTTTGAAAATAGATTTTTATTGCAGAGAATATCGGTTATTGTTATTTAAAGCAAAATTCTGTTCAAATATGTCAAATACTTTTAAAATACATTAGGATAATTGCAGGACTATATCACTCGGCGGAAGAATACTATCTACAGCTTCCACTATATAACATTCTTGAATTGTCTTGGACTATAGGATATTTTGGCCCTGTAAAACGGCTGCCCCAATTAAGGGAATTCCATATAAAATCAAAATAAAATTTAAAAAAATAAACACTTTTCTTTCAATATTTTAACACATATATACTATATATATATATATATATAACACATATATACTATATTTAACTATATATATATATATATATATATATAGGGGTAGGTACTGTACCTTGGCCATTGTTGTACTTTTCTGGGTACTTGAGCGTTCTGCGCATTCCTATCTGCCCTTTTTTTCCACGCCAACATGCAAGCGTACAACAACAACGCGCCGCTCAGGCGTAACCTTTTGAATACTGGTCAGGGAGCTACGTAAAAACTGAATCCTTTACCTATGAAGAAATAACCTAATATCCTCAATGCCTGAATAAAAGAAGATTAAGCCAAATATTGTCTCTTCCATGACCAAAATGGACTACACTTCACCTTCAGTAAAGCATGATCATATATATATATATATATCCATTTAAAGAAGATAATGCAGGTTATATGAACTTATAATATAATCATAATTTAAAGAAAATCCATAACCAGGAGTGAGAAATTACGCGCCAAGCGGCAAGTCTTAGTTGGAAGGCTCTTATGTTTAACACGTAAAGAGAAAACACAAAGATTAGATAACCAGATAGAGTTCAGCACCTCTACTCAGCATGAGACCAGTAACATTGATGGCATTAGAATTCAGAACATTTTAAATTGGGAAATAATAATAATAAATACTTGTATACATTACTACGACAAATGAATTAATTTGAGTTCAAACGGGAATAGATGAGAGGAATTGACATAAATTTAAACGAGATATGAAGAATGGGAAAGACCTGTGCAAGTGACAGTGCCTTAAACTGCAGATTATAGAGGCTTGAGGGGAAGAGTCCATTTAGTTGCTGCATAAGGAAATCTGTGTTATCCATTATTGTTGGTGAAGAGGGTCTGACAGGCGATGAGGTCATTGGGGTGGTCAACAATACCGTTGAAGACTTTTTTTGACAGATGGGTGATGAATTCCTCGACGGTTTCAATATTTAAATCCGAATGGATAACATTCTGATTTTAATATTAAAACCACATTAGCACTTATATTCTAATATAAAAGCCACTTTCGCTTTAACTTACAGATTCACTAGTAGGTGCATGTTTTCGAGAGCCCCTAACAGGTACTTTCCCATTTCAAGCAGTATTTAAGGCGCATGCGCGCCACGATCTGCCCGTTTTACTTTCCCGCATACGAAGTATACAAAGAGAAAGTATTGTAAAGGTCAAAAAATTCGAACTCGAGATTTTGACGAATCTCCACGTTTTAGACCTCCACGAGTTCGAAAAACACAATTTGGGAATTATGTCTGTCTGTCTGTGTGTCTGTGAACACGATAACTCAACATCTATTAGAGATACGGGGACGAAATTTGGTATGTGATCTTGACACATCATTTGTAGGTTTCTATCAAATTTTGGACAAAAACCGTCTCCGGGAAGTCTGTCTGTCCGAATTCATGTGAACACTATAACTCAAAAACTTGAATAGCTACATTGATAAAATTTCGTACACAGTTTTATCATCAGGAATGTAGGTCTGTATCAAAATTTGGGCCAAATCCGTCAAAGGGTTGACTGTCTGTCGGTCTTTATAATGGCATACTTCTAAACATTATAACTCGTAAACCCTAAAGCTTTGATAAATAAAAATTGGTGTGAGGCCTGCTAACAATAATTGTAGATCCGTGCCCAAATATATATATATATATATATATAGGGGTAGGTGCTGTACCTTGACCAGGGTTGCACCTCGACCAATTGTCGATATATCAAAACAAGAGTGTAGAGAAATTTTGTTTCCCTTCCCAAAATGTTTAGTTTAGAATGGCAACACTGTCACCTTGCACGTGGTCATATCGGGTTATAAGTTTTCAACTGAAATGAAGAAACAATTTTTCGGATGCCGGCGCAAGCTTCTGGAGATGTTGAATTTTCTTCCTATTTTCAAGAATTTTCCTTTTTTTAATTTTTCCCCTGTTCCCCTTTTAGCTCCATAACTGACACACACATTGAAAGGATCTTTTATCAATAAAAGCATAAATAATTACCTAAGAGTAAATTAAATAATATGAGAGGAGGTGTTGTATCTCGGCCAAGTGCGTCATACTGTACTTTGGCCACCTGTAAACAGCATAAAGCAGTGTTGAATCGACATGAAAAAGAGGGGTTTAGTGAAAAATTAGTCGTAAATAAGCGCACAAAACATTATGCGGGATGGTTACGAGCCTGCATTTGAAAAAGTCGTTGTGAAATTCCTTACGCATAAAGAAAATGTATTCGCATAGCCAGATTTTGAATATGTTTTCAATATAAAAGTTGTAGATATTGTTATGATTTTGCCGAAACTAATAAAATTTTCCTGTTTCATTTTTATGATTATAATATTTAGTTAATATTTTTTTAGTTTAGCTTTTGTTCCTGGTTCAGATAATTATTTTTTTTAAATTTATACAAAGAATTTGTTTTGTTGCTCTATTAATTCTACTGATAATGAAGGAGAATGTGTGTGTCTGTGTTTCTCTGTGTGTCTTGTCTCTCTACAGGGCAGACCGCTGAATCTAGATCTGCAAAATTTAGCATAAATATACCTCGAAGAGTGTGAATATGCACCGCGGAGAGAACTTTTCGAAAATTTAATTAGAATTTCATTTAATGAAAAATTCAGCAAATTTGTTGCGTTTGTTGGCGATAACTTTCAAAAATATTATAGCACAAAATAAATTCTTACAACATCTCAAAATTTAAAAATTATCGTTTCAATTATGCCAATGAGATTGGCGTTCGATTTTTTTCTAATTTTGACAGTTTCTTAAAAAATATTTTTCTACATAATTTACAGCAATGCTTTTGGTTGTTGCAATCAATTCCAACCGTCTTCATTGTTTTCATAAATATTTAATTGTTTCTCTTCTATTGTTGAAAGATAAGAAACGAAGATTTTGCTTATTTTTTCATATTATTTTGCAATAGTGTAATGAATCTTACTTCATTTTTTATGTATCAGTGTTTTTAGAAATCTGTAAATACGGTCCTCTTAGATATTGAGTAAATCGGGAGGTAAAAACATTTTTTAGAGGAGCCATGAATGCTAAATTACTCACAACGGATTCAACTGAATAAAACAAAACAGAATTCTTGGCAAGTAAGGTGGTCACCGACGGCGGCTAGTAGTTACACTGTGATATTTCTTTCATAACTTTCTTTTTTTAAGACTAGCAGTTCTTTTTTCCTAGTCCGAATAATTTTAAAGTCATTAATATGTAACTTGCTTTTGCGCGAGCAAAATTTTCTAACTAGTTATCTGCATATTTTTAAGGAAACCAACATTCTTTTTCATTTGAGGTATAGTTCATCTATTACATCTACCTAAATATTGTGCATTGATTTTGAAAAGTTTAGTTTTGTACCAAATTCACGCGTGACAATGTCACATTCCGTTTCCCTGGCCAAGGTACAACATAGTGTAGTAAATGGAAGATTTTGTTGTTTTTTTTTAATTTTACATTTCTACGAGATAAGTTGGAGGAAATACTAATGGGGATTAAAAGGTTGGTTTCCTGATGTTTCTAAAGCACCCTCAATTTTCAAATTTAGACTTGATTTGACCACATTTTTTGTCAAATGAAAAAAAAATGGGCCGAGGTACAACACCTTTCCCTACGAAAACACAACTTATCTCTTGACCTGCCCGTGACAGAGGGTGCTAAACACGAGTAAACTCGTGGTCTGTTTGCAATTTGTATATACTCCTAAGTTTTCATGTATTCTTATACATTAAAGAAAAAAATTCAGAGTTTTTTTAGCCAATTTCTACTCGGTCAGCAGTGTGTTAACAAATTATTGAACAGAAATGTAAGTTAGAAGAAAGTATTGCTGATACTTATGCGTCGCCCACTGATTATAAGAAATCATTGACCCAGTGTTTCTTCTGGTCAAGCTGGACATTCACGTCTGAAACGTTCCACACCATTTGGCGCGCGTCTCACCATTTCGTTCCAATTTTCAGCCCATCCATTTAGGTGGTTAATGGATGGGCTGAGGCCAAATCTTAGCAATGAACTTTGGCGCTAACAAAATAGTTCCAACATTCCAGCTTGGAGACACGCTGACGGAATTGCACCCAGCACCCATGTAGTAGCTTAGTAAAACTGGTTAGGCTTAAGAACTTAGTACGGCCGCCAAACCGGGATTTTTTCAAGCGATAACTGACCAGATGTGGTATTAGATTTAATACGGTTAAGACCAAACACTTGGCGTAAGTGTCGAGAACTTGGCGATGGAGCCGTACAGTGTTCTTAAGTCTAGCCATAAAATTAACGATGGAGACAGGTAACAGGCTTTGAATTAGAATAGAAATATTTGTTTATTTAACAGAAAAGCACACTAAAGAAAAAACTCCAGTTACAGAGTGCAGAAACAAAATGAGCATCAAACACACAAAGAACAAAATCCACAATCAATGAATCTTAAAGGTATTAAAAAACTGATTATAAATTTAAAGGCTGTATACAGTCGTCATAAAAAAATTAAAAACATGGTAAGAATATAAAAGTTCTAATCACTAAACCATAATAAAAAGTTACAAATGAATAAATAATTTAAAAATTGAACACACGCAGTCACAGAAACACCAAAAGGCATACCAGGATTTTAAAATTAGCATACAGTTATCTTAAGAACATACATGCACATTAAGGATTTAAGAATTAAAAAGATTAAATCTAAAAAATTAAAATAACACAAAGGACTTAAAAACTAAAAACACACAATCACAAAATTATTAAAAATACATCAGGAAGTTAAAAGTTGTGGACATTTCATCTTAAAAACACGAAATGACAATTTTTAAAAAATCAAGTTCCTTTAAAAGGTAAAAGAAAATGCATGAATTTAAAAGTTGTAAACAATTCAATTTAAAGACACCATGAGACATATGAAAAGCGTCAAGTTCATCAGAGAACGTGTTAAAAATTCTACAAAATTTGTACAAAGAGAGCTTGTTCACGTAGTTAAACCTCGAAAATACATTTTGAAATAAACCTTTGTTTCTTAAAGATCTGACAGGCACAGCAAAATGTATGGAGCTCAGTATATCATTGCAATCAATCAAACCATCAATGACCTTTTAAAAGAATAGAACACAAGAGAGATCAAACACAAACTAGGCACATTAAAGATATCGAGTAGACGTAAAAAAGATATATCCTGCAAGTAAAGTCCATTTTTCTTGTAAAGTAAATAGAATATTAAGAAAAGAGAAATTTAAAAAAGACTTGACCACGTGCATCTTGCAGGCGACTTGATGGGTCCAGCTTTGAACGGACTGGCCAGCCTTGTGAAGCTCCCCGTGGGCTGCGGCGAGCAGAA
>BGPR01031840.1:0-17819 GCA_013235015.1 Araneus ventricosus | reverse complement strand
TTTAAAGAGATTTTCATTATTTATTTAAATTACGAAAATCCCTTTAACCGGTACGGGGATCTCATACATACCCATCTTAATTCATACACACTCAAAAGAATCATGAAAACAAGAGATGTTTTAAAACAGTTAATGAAAAACTGTACTTTTTCTAATATTATCATTATGAATCGATATATTTTGAATACCTGAAGTTATAATTCGAACACTGATTAAATAAAATGAATACTATCAATTATTTATTTTCACAGACTTTCAAAAAAATCAGTGAATCCAAACACACGAAAGTATGTATGTAATGATTTAAAACTATCCTATTTTTAAAAAGCGCTCCTTAATTTTTAAATTTATACACTGATTATTTCTATTTAAATTCTAGTAACTGTCACTTTAACTGGAAGAAGTCGGGAAGAAGAAGTAGCGTTCGGGATTTCCCCTTTTCTAAAATACTATTTAAACTCGCCGCGATGTTGTAACGTTCTCTTTTTACGATGCAACTGCTTCCTGGTAAGGCCCGTAAGATTTCGGTCATGGCCATGTAGGAATTTATAGTTATTTATTCATTTATATATATTAAATAATTTCTCTATCTGATTTTATTTAAGTATGTCTAAAATTAAAATAAACTGTTCGTCGTTATTCAACGCTGCCTCATCATTGGAAATGCCTGTGCACACCACTTCTTGAAATAACGTTTCATGTATAAATACTAGGAATGGGAAAAACCTACTGGTTTAAACCGAAAACCGTTTTTTTTTTTGTTTCGGTTAACCGGTTTTTTCGGTTATTTTTTGCCCCGGTTTAAACCGGTTATTTTTTTTAAATCCAAAAACCGGGTCGGAAGATAGGCTTGATTTTAGGTTCGACAAGTCTAAAATTTACCAAGTTATAAAGCTTTGAGTTTCATCATTTTAGGCCAATCACCGACAACCGCTTCCTGGAGGCGTCTGTTGGTTGGCGGATTACTGAAAGAGTCTTTATGAACAGTTAAATATTGGCCAATGGATTGATTTCCTGCAAAAACAATACTAATAAAATAAATTTTCTGCAAACGGCGTCTGTTTTTTGTAGCCAAAAAAATATTTATCTTTAGTCGGAAGTTCTGTGGCGTCCGAAAGATTAGTACTTACGTTGAATGATGTTGTTTCCGATGAGAAGTGTCGACTCACAGATCAACACAATGCTGAAAGAGTCTTTATGAGCAGATTAGATGATAAATATTGGCCAATGAATTAATTTCTTGTGAAAACAATGTTAATAAAAATTTTTGCATATAATACTTACTTATTGCAATCATTACTCATTTATTATGATTACATATTGTATTAATACTTACTTATTGTATATTATTATTAATAGAAAATTCTGTCCACAAATGTTGCTTTAAAAAAAACAACTGAAAACCGGTTTTTTGAAAAACCTGTTATTTTGAGCGGTTTTAACCACCAGGCTAAGGGCAGACCCCCCCCCCACTTTTTTTAGGGAAAAATTTAATTTTTATTGCATTTTAGCTGCCTAAAACTAGGAATTATAAAAAAGCAACAGTGTTCAGGGTAACTAACAATTTTTTAAACTAAATTTTTAAGTTTATTGTCTACCCCTATGCTGGGCTTTTAGATGCGGCGATTGGGTGACAAAAGTGGGGGGGGGGGGGAGAAAAAATTATGGATGCCTAAAACTACCCACAGATAACAAAATTTAAAAATTAAGTTACAAAACTAGCTAGTTTTTCCGGACCCAATCGTTCTTTTATAATTTCTAACTTTAGGCAGCTAAAACGAAATAAAAATTTAATTTTTTAGCGAAAAGAGGATGGGGCCACTGCCCCCCCCCCATCCGAGTCGCCGTCACTGACTAAAAGTATCCATAAAATCATTATTGTAACATTAGTACAAGTCTGCAATTGAACCGAAGTGCTTTGAGAATCCACAAATGGTCGGAACTAAACTTTCTCGCATACGACTAATACGAGTGGGGGAAAAAATACACGTGAGTCAGAAACGTGCGGTATTCCCTAAGGTGGGGAAAACGCTCCAGTGTTCGCGCCTTTTTACTTTCTCGTATACGATGTATACAAAGAGAAAGTATTGTAATCGTCAAAAAATTCGAACTCGAGATTTTGACGAATCTCCACGTTTTAGACCTCCCTGAGTCCGAAGAACACAATTTTGGAATCATGTCTGTCTGTCTGTGAACACGATAACTCGAAAACTATTAGAGCTACGGGGATGAAATTTGGTATGTGGTCTTTAAACATAATTTGTAGGTTTCTATTAAATTTTGGACAAACTCCGTCAACGGGAAGTCTGTCTGTCTGTATGTCCGAAGTCATGCGAACACTATAACTCAACCAGCGGGAGTGGTCTCCCCTAAACTTTCTCGTAAACTTCCCAAAAAGGTGTCATTTTCCCTCTAACTAGGGTTGCCATACGTCCCGTATACTGTTTGTCCCGTTTGCTTCCTAAACTCTGAGTCATTATAATTTTAAAATGACCTGCGCCCATTTTTATGATTATGTGTAAAAGGAAAATGATAACAATTAAAAAAATTGCGTAAGTTCTCAATTTTTAAGCGCGCTGAGGTATCACAACTTTATTTAAAGTTTTTGAGAACGAAATCTTAATACAAATAACACGCAAGATTTCACCATACCTTCCATCTGGAGAATGTCAGTCGGGTTCAGGGGGTTGCCATAATTTCCGAAGCGCGTCCGAAGCTACAATTTCCTTCGTAGACCGCCAAGCTCAAAAGCCAACTATACTGACTCTCGCCAACACACAGTTGCAATGTGCGTTTTGAACTAAATACGCAATTTGAACACCTGTTTTTTAACCGATTTGAACGAAATTTGGGCACAGATCTATAATTAATGTTAGCATACGTGATACCAAGTTTTATTTATCTAAGTCAAAGGGCTTATGAGATATAATTTTTACAATTAGTCGATTATACAGACCGACAGACAATCAGCCCGTTGACGGATTTGGCCCAAACTTTTATAAGGACCCACATTCATGACGATAAAACTGTATACCAAATTTTATTCATCTAGCTATTCAAGTTTCTGAGTTATAGTGTTCGCATGACCGCGGACATACAGACAGACAGACTTCCCGCTGACGGATTTTGTCCAAAATTTGATAGAAACCAACAAATTATGTTTAAAGACTACATACCAAATTTCATCCCTTTATCTCTAATAGTTTTCGAGTTATCGTGTTCACAGACACACACACAGACATACAGACACACAGACAGACATAATTCCAAAATTGTGGTTTTCGGACTCAGGGAGGTCTAAAACGTGGAGATTCGTCAAAATCTCGAGTTCGAATTTTTTGACGATTACAATACTTTCTCTTTGTATACTTCGTATACGAGAAAGTAAAAACTTGAATAGCTAGATGGATAAAATTTGGTACACAGTTTTATCGTCATGAATGTAGGTCCGTATAAAATTTTGGGCCGAATCCGCCAAAGGGTTGACTGTCTGTCGGTCTGCATAATCGCATACTTGTTAAGCATTCGTTTCAAAACTGATCTCCGTGCGCATGCGTACTTAGCAATCTCTGGTACCAAGCGGGAGGATTGCGTCACTTTGTCCTCGAGACGGAGTTTGTGATGTATATGTTTTATCTCCTGTTTTGTTTTCGCTCGCTCGTATAACAGCGGATTTTGCAGGAGTGTGATGGAAAATAAGTATTGCTAAGTTTTAATACATAGGCATCTCTTTGAATACGATTCTTCACTTAAATATTTTACAATCACTATAATCTGCAATGAAAAACCTTCTGATATTCGTTGCATTCTGGATTACAGTAGGTTCGATTTTTTTTATCCACGCAAAGGGAGGGGAAATGACAAATTTTTGAGTAGTATACGAGAAAGTTTAGGGGAGGCCACTCCCGCTGGTTTGACGTAAAATCGTCTTTCCGCTCGTTACAGTGCTAGTTGGTCGAACTTTGCGTGACAAAATACAGTCAGATTTGAATCGCTAATAACTACGAGACTAATAATGCGAAGAGAATGGTTGACCCCACAACGGATAGATCATATCTGTAGGAGTTCGTCGCATAGTATTTGTTTTGCCTGTGATGTCATCGTACCAATGTAGGCGCTTAGGGTGGCCCTTATTTTTTGAAGTTCTAATTTCAAATCGCACACCCTCCATTTTTGTTCCTTTTATTCTTAGAAACAATTAGAGGCCTCATTTGTTCAAATCAAAGGTCGGGAACACGTGCCGCATAGCGGTAGAAGTAGGAAGCATGTGGGTGCAAGCAGCGACTTGTTCGTTCATGTCTCGCTCCTTCCTACGCCGGCTTCTCGTTCTCAGTCTACTCTAGTCGCTGTTCGGATCAACTATTAGTGCAATTATGGCTTCGAATTTGAGAAGTGGTGATCGAAATATTTATTTAATTGGTAGTGAACGTCACCAAATTACCGGATGCAAACCTCCATCTAATCGGCAAGTACTATCGACGCTATTTTATAATTTACATGAAGTTAAATTATCTATAAGGGAAAATGCCAACTTGGTAGTGCGCGAATGCCTCATTTTCTGGGAGAAAGTAAGGATTCCTACAAGAGCGACACCTCATTATGTAGAAAAGATCATGAAGATGTACAATCATTGGCGCAATCTTCAAAAAAGTACCTGCCGTAGGTCAGAAAAGCAAGAAGAAAATGAACGTAACTTTATATCAGATTTAAATAATTTATTTCATATTGCTCACGCTAATGCCTTGGAAATCATAAAAATTGAAGACAGAAAACTTTCATTGGGTCAAAGAGAACCAGGACGGAGAGGATGTCTAATGGGAATCGATATGAAGCTAGCAAAGTGTGAAGAAAGGGTATTTATTGAGAGTCATGGAACAAGAAAACAGACGGGCTAAGGCTCATCATAGTTCGGAGATAGATGACAATTTCATGGATTCATCAGAAGAATCGTCAGGTACCGAAGATATTTCTGATCAACCTGGACCTTCATCAAACATTGCCCAGTCGTCTCTTGAGGAAAACATAAATGCGCAGATAGAATTAAGAATAGGAATTGTACGTGGGAGAAAATGTTTCTTAACTCCAAAAATAATGGCTATACTCGATCGATTCCACATTAGTCAGAGAAGTGCTGTTTTTATTCTTGAAGCCGTAGCTGAGTCTTTAGGACACAATATAGATAAACTGGCAATTAATCAAAATACGATCCAAAGATATCGGGAAGATTTTCGTAAGACGAAAGCTACTAGGATTAAAGAATTATTTAAAGAAAATGAACCTAGTTTCGTATGCGTGCATTGGGATAGTAAATTGCTACCTGCTTTAAATGTGAGAGATTTAAAAAGTGAAAGACTGCCTATTATTGTTACATATAAAGATGAAGAAAAATTGCTGGGAGTGCCAAAATTAGAAAATTCTTCAGGGAAGGAGCAAGCTATGGCTGTCTGGAATGTTTTAAAAGATTGGGGATTGGAAGATAAAGCTCAAATTCTCTGTTCTGACTCAACTAGTTCGAACACGGGTCGTATCAACGGTGCTATTACATTTCTAGAGCTGTATGCAGATCGAGAGATGACATATTTTCCATGTGGGCATCACATATATGAATTAGTGCTACGAAGTGTTTTCGAATATGAGTTAAACGAGGTGACTTCCAGTCCAGATGTAGCTTTCTTTAAAAAAATCAGAGAAAAATGGAATAATTTGGAAAAAGAAAATTATATGGACGGATATAAATACTTGAACGCAATATGTAGTGAGAGCGAAATACTGAGAAATGTGAATTATCTTTCTAATGCACTAAAAAATAAAAATTTGAAGAACGATTATCAGGAGCTCGTTGAATTATGCATAGTCTTTATTGGAAGGAACTCAGACTCGACTATCAAAATCAGACCACCAGGGGCTTTACATCATGCTAGATGGATGGCAAAGGCCATTTATTCCTTTAAAATATTTTTATTCAGGCAGCAATTGTCTTTAAAAATGTCTCAGCTAAATGGTCTGAAGAACAGTTGTTTGTTTCTTGTGACAGTGTATGTAAATCATGGTTAGAGAGTTCATCCGCAATTGGTGCTCCACTTAATGATTTAATGTTTTTAAAAAGTTAAAGAAATATGAAAACAAAAATCAGGGCATTTCATCAATTGCTTTGAAGAAGTTTTGTAATAATTTGTGGTACTTAAATGAAGAGTCGAGCATTTTAGCGATTTTTGATAAAAATGTTAATATTGCGTCCAAAAAGCGCATCATAGAGAATTTGAAACGGAAAATCTTCATACTGAAAGAAAATGTATTGTTCAGCCTATTGAAGTTTCCTTTCTTCTAGGTAAGATTTTAATTTTCACACAATATATTTTATTTACTAAGAATAATTTTTATTAGACATTATTCTTTGATTTTATAATGATAGTGAATTTTTTTTCATTTATCAAATTTTTAAAAAGATTTTCTAATTTATATTTACACATTAAGTTGTTCAGAATTTAGATATGATATCGTACAATTAGTTATTGGTTTTATTTTTTTTTTTTAGAAAAAGCAATAGAAGACTTCATTTCTCAGAAAAGTTTAAATTTGTTAAAGAAATTGAATATCGACATTAGCTTTCTGAATATCAGTCCAGATCTTTGGGATAGGGACGATTCTTATTTAAAGTCACAAGAAATATTCCAAAATCTCTGAGTTGTTAATAATACAGCCGAAAGAGGGGTGAAACTGATGCAAGATTTTAATGGATTATTAACTGTAGATGAAGAGCAAAAGCAATTTCTTCTTCAGTGTGTCGGAAGACCACAGGAAGCAGTATCCGGACTGCAAGAAGGCTACTCTGAAACGAAAATTTGACTAAATATATTGTTGAAAAATGTTAAATGATTAAAATTGTATTGTTAACTGTGTTAAATGCGTATTATTAAAATTCTTAACAAAATCAAGACATTTTTAATATGAATAATAAATGTACATTTCAAAAAATATCTAATTTTTCTCGTTTTCACTCCTATATTTTTATATAATCATATAATCAAGCTCGATGCGGCACGGGTTAATATTTATATATTGAAGAAATATTTCGAATACTTTCATATTATGGTAAAAGGAAAAAAATTAAGGGGTGTGCGCTTAAAAATTGTTAAGTAAATTTTTCGCCATAATAATAAGGGCCACCCTAAGGCGCATGCGCGTGATTGTTATGGATTATCTTTATGTAAGGTTTTAAATAAGTGTAGCGTGGAAACGCGTTTAGCTAGAAGGTTGATTCTGGTGTCATTTTAAAGAGCTCGAGGAGTACTACTAGGACCCAAAGTGAGACAATAAAAATATTTATCAGAATATAAGTAAAAATCGTTATTAAATTGAAAATTTCAAACTCCGCATGTTTTTTTTCTTATAACATGCAGAGTTTTCTTTCGAATTGTACGAAACTTACAGAATATTTGACAATATGTAAAAGAAACATTGTATTAAAATTTGATTCAAAAATTTGAATACTACGGGAAATATGAGTATTTGTAGTAAATAATGTTTTACTGCTCATAAGAGAAATGTCGTTCTATATAACTATTCAAAAATATAAGTTTAAAAAATATCAATTTGTGTACAACCCCCCGTCTTTTAGCTTCTCTTCGACAGGAGCTAAAATTCTGCTCGTTGTAATGCCTGATGCTTGATTGCCTCTTTCTGAATACTGATGATATTGAACTGAATTTTTTTTATAAGTTGCCCTATATATCTGGCTTTAAAGTTGTGAAAGAAAAATTACACTATGTTTTGCACATGCGCAGTAAAACATTATTTACTAAAAATGCTCATATTTCTTGTAATATTCAAAAAAGTTTTTCCAAATTTTTACAAAATGCTTCTCTAATATATTGTCATTTTTCTGTAAGTTTTGTTTAATATAACAGGAAACTTTGCATGTTATACGCAAAAAACAGGCGGGAAAATGTGGGATTTTTTAAGAAAACCTTTTTATTTTCCCAAACATTTGTGCTGGAATTACGAAAATTCCTGTAAATATTATGCACATTAAACATAACCATTTCTTCTTCTCCATAATTTCATCTTGTTATCAGAATTCTGTGAAGCGGGGGGGGGGGGCAAATAATGTTTTGTCTTCATCAGTCTGTAGACGGTCCCCTAATTGCCCTCAGGACCAAATCTTCAATGTGAAATGTGAGTTACAATCTATTATTTACATGGTCGAAGTTTAAAGGCAGTCAGTTAAAACTTTCCGGAGAAATTCTAAAAAATGTGAAAATCTGAAAGGTCTGGATACTTTTGGACATATAGTGTAAGTATTACGTATGGCAAAGAAAACCACTGATGAAGATTTCAAATAACAACTTTCTGTGAAACGGGGGTCAGTCCAAATAATTTTCTTCTTCATCTTGAATTCAATATTTCATGAACATGCGTGAAATTAAAAATCGAATTAGATTATTCGATTAATTGATAATTAACTTTAAAAAATATTAGAATAGTGTATTGTATCTTTATCCAGAATTCAAAATGACAGCAAATAGGAAATGAGAGAAAAATAGATTAGGAAATTCCATCTTTACAATGAAAGTTCTTTTTTTTTCTTCTTTTTTTTTACTGCCCTTTAACAAAATTTCATCGAAGCAGGAAAGGAATGTTGAATAAAGTTGTATAATATGTTTGTTAGTACTTATGAAAAAAGAGTGAGCAAGCCATAAAAAATTTAAAGAAATGCAAAATATTAGAACTTATTTTAAACGAAAACTATTTTAAAATAATATCGAACATTTAATTTTTAACTACTGTCATAGGAAGCAATACAAGGCAAGAAAAAACAATAACAAAAAAAAAAGACTTACTTTTCAAATTAAAAAGGAGAGCCTTGCTTCCATCAAACGATTTTCCCCGACTCTCGTTCAAACACAGGCTTCCTTTCTAGGAATTCTGCATAGAGAATGCCAAAATTTGTTTTGAACCCCTTGGAGGTCAAACAGGACAAGAAGAGACTTGTTCAGTAGCCATAAGGCCCGGTGCACACTAGCCGATTCGTGTCGTTGAAGCTATAAAAATAACAATAGTAACCCACATGCTCTCTGTGTGTCTCCGCAGAGAGCATGTGGGTTACTATTGCTATTTTTATAGCTTCAACGACACAAATCGGCTAGTGTGCACCGGGCCTAATAGTTACAGGCAAGAGGGTATGAGGGTGGTGTTCTATACGAAGAGATTCTCGCCAATTGTAGCGGATTTGGGAGAGATCGTACAGTCCACTTTGAAATGGGGAGGTGCAACATTTCTCTAAGGCCCGGTGCACACTATTCCCCCTGTGTGTCTCCACAGGGGGCATGTGGGTTGCTATTGTTATTTTTATAGCATCAACAACACGAATCGGCTAGTGTGCACCGGGCCTAAGACGTAGACGTAAATGACGTCTATAGACGTCCAATGCTTGGGATTGTAGATGCAAATGACGGCTATTGCCGTCCTATATTCTTAGTATTATAAATAAATTATTAAAATGTATATCAGTGTTAAATCTATTTCCTTTGAGTCTTCATTGTTCTGATGGCAAGAATGAATGATGAAATATTTATCATTAAGATCACCCATCTATACGCTCCCTTACAATTGTTTCTCAAAATTTAATTTTGTATCTCTAAATTTTTGTTATGCTAATATAAGCGTTTATTCTTGAATTTTTTTAAATTTTGTGTTAAAAAAATCTAAATGAATTCAAATTAACTGAATTAATGTGAAAAATAAAGTTATATAGATTTCTAAAAATATATTTTTTTCTTTTTGTTTAAATTATTCCCCAAAAATTCTCGCTTTAGTCTACACAGCTACCAAGACGTCTATAGACGTCTTTTGTGTATCAGCGAAATCGAGATATTAAAAACAAATGACTGCTATACTGCCCTCCTAAGCGTAAAAGGCGTATCTCACTTTTTTTAAAATTTTCAGATTTTTCCTACTTAATAATGTTTGTGAGCTTCCCGACATTAATTGTAAGCAAAAAGGTCATATCTTATTCAAAAAAAAAAAAAATGTAGAAAACTACTAAGGAAAAATGCGTATGTCATAAAACTAGCGCATGCACATTTACTAAAATGTGTATAGCCAAAAGTTATAGTTTCTCGAGATACGCCTTTTAGGCTTAGGACGGTAGTATAGACGTCCGCCATTTTTTAGAAAAATTTGTTAGAAAAAAATGATAATGTTATTCTGTAAGTTTGAAATCTTCGTGGAACTCCCCAAGAATCAATTTATTAACGAAAATAAAAGTTGCTTTTCACCGATTTCAGAATGAGCGATCACGTGTTAAACGCCTGTATTTCATAATTCAAGCATTTTTCTTAAAATTATGTTGTATTCAAATGGTTCCCTGAGACATTTATATATTTTAGGTATTTGAAAATGTATCAGTTTATCATGATTGGTTGAATCAAAGAAATCTAAGTCCACCTTTTATTTTTTTGAAGTATGGAATAATTTGAACAAGTTTCAGAATGATCCGAATTCATTATCAATCTTTTGAAAATACTTTATGGAATAATTTTTCAAAACACGTTCCTTGTGCACATGATTTCATACCTCTACATGAACACAGAAAGGAGAGATAAAATTGTTTATAATTGGTTTTGGTCCTTCAAGATAAGAACGCCGAAAAAAAGGGAAAGATGCATATATTGATATTGATATGAAGATTTATTTATTGCATTTATTGTTTTTGTCATTCTTACTTTATCATATTTCAACCTATACTTATAAAAGTTAATGTTTGCGCGCGTGTGTGTGTATGTGTGCGATGTCCAGATGAATCTATCGCACTTACAGCCATGAAATTTGTCACACAGGTAGTCGTAATGGTGACTCAATGCACCTCGAAGCCGGAATTTTAAAATTTAATCTAGAAAATTTTTTATTTAATGTTTTGTGTTGTTTTGGGTCATTTTTGGCACGTTTACGGCTGTAGTATTTTTTCTTATGATCGTTGAAAAACAATCAATGCACCATCAGATAGAACAGACAATTTTCGTTCTAATGAAGTTTGTTTTGAATTTCTAACGCAAGTTACTGAATTTTGAGAAATTTTTATATAATAGTCACTTTTATGGTAATTTTTGATAAGGATTTTTTCAAAATCTCGCATCTGACGTTCTAACAACTCTATAATTTTCATTTTTTTTTCAGCTTATAACTCGAACGTTTCTGTCGGATTTAAAACAAGGACCTTGAAAATACCTTTCTCCGCTTTTTTTAAAAAAATTAATTGTTCCTTGATCAGTTCAAACAGTTTTCTTGCAAGCCAGCTTTCTCAGCGAGACATTCTCCGGAACGAGTTAACTTCCCATCATGCATTGTTACAATCTCATTGGCTGGCGCGTGACCTTCGTCGCGGCAGGTGACGTCATATACTATCGCGTTCTTCTCGGAGAAGATACATTAACTGAATGAATTCGATAATTATTTTCGGCAGTGTCTTAAAATGTTTCTTTGTCTCGCATATTTCGCATGCTGGTTTGTCGCATTTATTAATATTGTTTTGGATTAACGTACTCGGTACTGTTTTCCTAAATTCAAATAATGCGTATCTTTTGTTTTTATTTTGTTTTCAAAACTTTTTCATGTCATTTGTGGGCGTTTTTTTTTTTGTTGTTGTTATTGGAAGTCAAAGATAGCACAGGCAATGCCGTGCATTTACTATATGTTAGAATAAAATTAACTATCGTTTTTGAGATTATAACGCTCTGAACAGTAGGCAGATCAGGGGTGCTATCACGAGGCTACAGCCCCTCCCCCAAGAAACCAAACATTCTTGATTTTATTTAACATCATTACAACTTTTTTTCTTAATTTCTCTCTGTAAAAATAATAAAACGTTTCAACATTGCTTTCTGCGACGGCAACTCTTTTCTAGATCATTTCCACTTGTACTTGTAGCTTTGGCCACGATCAAAGACATTTTGTGCTAGAATTATTTCATTGTAAATTTTATTAAATTATCAAGAGAATATTGCTATTGTTCTTTATGATTCTTATTGTCAGATGAGTAAAGTTAAAGAGTTTGTTATTTAGCCCAGCGTGGTTTGACATTCATCCACGACTGATACAAGTTTTATGACCTCAGCCCCCCGACCGGAATCCTAGATTCGCCACTGTCTCTGATGATGTGAATGGAGGCTACATTAATTACTCATTAGATGGTGGCTCGCAATGGGCTCCAGCCCCCAGTATTTTAGAAGCTTGTATTTCGTTTTATTCTAATTGAACACTTTTTCCACTTTAGAGTAATGACAAAAGAAAATAATAAAAACATTGAAAATGAAGACAGAAAATCAATCAGATTAAAGAGAGACAGCCCAGTTAGTTGATTATCATTCAGGAGGTTTTCATAGGGCGTCCATAAATGATGTCACGCTTGGAGGAGGGGGTTCAGAACGGGAATTGTGACAAGGGAGGAGGGGAGGGTAACAAGTGTGACATCCCACATTTTGATTAAAAAAATAAAAACATTGAAAATCCAACTTAGATTAAATTTGAAGTCATTTTAGATTTACAGAATTTGAGGGTATTTTTTTAATCGGGGCTAAAACAACTTTTCTGTGATTTTTTTTCACTTATGTTTGCTTTCTTTTTCGAAAAACCTTTAAGGGTAGTTTCACGAGAATATGGGAGGAGGATCTGGTAGTAAATGATTCCAGAGTAATTTCTAATAATGATTATGTATATAATTTTATAAATGTTCATATAAAATTAATGTGAAATGAAATTAGATGGCTAGATTCCATTAAGAAATACAAACTAATATTGAGGTGGTTTTTAAAATTCAATCTGTGTAAAGTGTATTTCTGTGTTCAGAAAGTAAAGATAAGATTTAAACAAAATTTCAAATTCCAAAATACTACTGTTTTCCAACTGCTCTTTTATATGTAATATTTTATTACTGGACATATTAAATCTTATTTCATACAAAATAAGTACACATATAATCATTATTATTATGCTCGAATAGTATCATTAAAACACATAGTTAAAGTTTATAAAATAAAATTTGAAATATGATCTATAACGTAGTGCTTTGTTTCTGAATCTGCAAGATATATGCATGAATATAGCGTGACTACGACAAGGGAGGAGGGTATGGTGAAGTGTGATACTTTGACAAAGGAGGAGGGGGGTCAAAATATTGAAAAAAGTGTGACATCATTTATTACACCCCTCTCTAAAGTTATAGATATTTTTAATTGCGCATTTCACAAAAAATATACAATTTCCTTATTTTAAAGTTAAAAGTACTAGTATTATATTTATTCATTTATGCATTATAACTAGATTAAATATATAATTTCTATTAACATAATAAATGCAATTTTTTGTAAACCTTTAGAATCGCATGTGATTTCAATGGCTAAAAATAAGTTATATATATTACAATCCTCTCAAAAATAAGCAACAACCATGAAAAGAACTAACATAGCAAAACGGTGAATTAAAACACACAATTTACACATGAGGTTGAGGTTGCATCGTCGATCACAAACAGTACAATGAATTAGCATAAAACGCAATCCACGCAGCACACCGCAACTCCTAAAAAGAGGGCTGCTATGCCGGACCAATGACTTCCAGGTCGCATGCTACGATAGTTCCACGCAGAATCCGAGATAGCAAAACGGAAAGCATGAGTAAAGAAACCATTTGCGACATGAGTGCATTGGAGGAGCTGTCTGGTATGTTGCAAGGTGGATGCAAGACAATGTGCTTTGTTGCCAGAGAAGCTGAATGTGCATCGTAGGTGATCCAAGGCTGTGGAACCATTACCAGGGATCAAAACGCCAGTAGAGACGTGGCGTCTCGACGCCGGAGAATCACCACAACGGCAGACGATCTGCTATCTGTTGCAATGTACCAGACGCCGGAGGACACTAACAGCGCGACAGCTGGCGTCGCAGCTCTCTGCTGCTGCAGGAAGGAGCAGATCCCTCAAACTGTGTCGCGCAGACTGCAGTGAAGGAGGACTGTTCGCACAGTACCTGTTCTTTGTGTGCCTTTGTCCCCATGCGTCAGAGTGCAGTTGCATTGGGCCGTGAACATCGCAGTTGGACACCAGAGCGAGTGGGGACCAGTACTCTTTACGGATGGAGTCTCTTTTAAATCCAGACGTGTCCCGAGAACTATGTGATATCGCGAGCGGGGACACGTATCGGGCGCCAAACATCGTCAGAAAGACCACAGAGGTGGCGGGTTACTTTGTAGGATGTGGGGGTGTATGTCCCTTTACATCAGAAGGCGAACTAGCTGGATGAATAAAACAATTTATTTAATACAAACAACAATATTAAAAACAAGTATGTCCTTGTGCTTTAAGATGTAAGGTAACCATGGACCAAAATGACGGTGAAAAACATCAATCACTCAGAAGGAACGGTGTGACAAGCCTGGAAGAAAAGGTAAAAGAGGAAAGAGGTTAACTTGAATTAGGGGGGTTATGCTGGATTTGAGCTACAAGGCGAATCCCCAGAGAAAGGATTCTCAGTTTAGCGATCCTCATATACTCCGCTGGCAGTGTAATCTTTAGGGTTCCATAAGCTGGTTTACAATATGAAGAAGTAGGCACGACGAACATCAGCAGCATAGTGGTCAGGTCAAGGTCCAGATCTTTTTGAGATTCGATTCCGCTACATTCCCACCAGTGCTCACATTCTAAGGTGGGAGACCTGAAACACTTACGACCGTGCTTGAGTCGTGTATGAAAGATTTGAACTAGTCGTGTCTGACGGTAGGACAGCAGGTTTCAACCTGTCCACACTGATACTTTCTCTTGACCGTTCACCGGTACTACAAAGCTATTCTTGTCGCATCCTTTTGACAGGGGGGGAAAGGCCTTCAAATGGCGTTGCCAAAAGCCCTTTTTTATAGGTCCCCTCTTTACAAACACAAAGAGAACAAAGTCTGCAGATCTTTCGGCATGTGGGACTAGCTTTCAGTCCGTGATGAACTGGATCTGAAAGTTTAAGGGACTCACGCTAAGGCTCCCTGCAGACGCTGAGACAAGTAATCCGGTAAAGGGATATATATTGCCTTCGACAAACGAAATTGGCTGAGTACTAAATTGGTACCATGGGTGAGTTCCGCTACTGTTGCGATTAATGTCTTCTCAGTAGGCTGTACGAAGAACCCAAAAGTGCTAGAGGCAATGCTTCAAACCAAGTTTGCTTACATCACATCAAGGCCTACTTTAGAGGTCTGTGCATCCGTTCAACATTCCAATTTGAACTTGGCGAAAACGCAGCAGTTCTCGCACTGGATACCAAACATTCTCATCAGCGCATCTGAAAGACCAGATTCTAAATTGCCCACCCTGACGTGTGACTCTCGAGCAGAAACCAGTACAATCAAATTGAACATGAAAGCTAATTTGCACAGGTTTCCGCTTTTGCATCCAACAAAGGAACTGCTTCGGCCAACGTGTAAAACGATCAACCATAGTCAACAATACCTAAATTCGAGATCGGTAAGGGACCCTATCAGATCCAGTTGTACATGTACAAATCTACAGCATCAGATGTGGCAGGACTGATGATCTGGGCCTTTGTTTTGATGTACCTTACTCTTCTGACACAGACAATGGCTCGACGACAATTAGGTTATGTCTTGTTCTGGTTGAGGCCAAGCAATATCTACTTCCAATTAAGGCTTGTGGCACGTATACCAGGATGAGACCATGTTATGAGATTAGTCGAAAATTTTCCTGCGGTAAGTTTCCCCAGGACAAGAATCGATTAGCTTTTGAGTTCACACAATAGTGATGATATCTCAGGAATCGGGCATTTTTGCACTTTCACTGGGTCTCAGAAAACGTAATTTTACCTTCCAAGATGCCCTTTAATTCAGGTCACAATTCTGGCTACTTTTCTAACTTTAGATCAGCAGAGTGACGAAAACTGAATTTCGACCAATGTGATAAACTATTCGGCCACGACATTTTCTTTCCTGGCACGTATCTAATATCCGTGGTAATGTGCGAAATAAATCCAGTTGTCGTAAAGCGTCTAGGTGAACACTTATCGCTACTCTGCCTAAATGCGTAAAGTCAACTGGTTTGTGTGGTCAATATAATAACGAATGGGCGAGCTTCCAACTATTGTGGAAATGATTGATTACTGAATACGCCTCTAAGGCTCGCGATCGTAAGCTGAATATTTGGCTTGTGTAGGGGTAACTTTTTTTTGAAAAAAATCCTAAGGTTTAGGACCTTTGGAGTATTATTTCATTTAAACACACCTCCAGCATAACGTCACTGCAATCTGTAATAAGAACCAACTTCAGCATCAGTCGAAGGATGAGATAACAACGTTGCGTCAGACTAAACACTTTTTTATTTTGTCCAAAACTGCATCGGTTTCGAGATTTCATTTAATCTTTGTCTTATCTCTTTTTTTCAAAGACCAACAAGATAAGCATTCAAAAGGTGAAAGTATTTCGCAATTTTGAATGAACCTGTGATAAAATTGACCATTCCAGAAACTCCTAGACTGACTAACAGTTTGGGGTTTGGAAATTCCTGAATGCTGCTTAACTTTAGTAGTCTGTGGAGATACCTTCACTATTTATAGTGTCCCAGAAAATCAAGCCTAGCGGTTTTACAATTCACATTTCGATTCATTGATGCATATTCCGAACTCCGAACGTTTGAATATTTGTTCCAGGGTGTTGCGTATGTTCCGTTTTATCCTTACTAAACACCAAATATATCATCTCATGTACCGAAACAAGAAATCAAATCGATATAAAACTTCATTTATAAATCTTTGAATGTTTGGGCGGAAAGACATAAACCAAAGAAATTCAAATAAGAATTCAAACAAGACCAAATGGAATTGTAATAATTGCGGTTTCTCAATATCATCCTGATTTACCGGGATTGATATACGCACGGGCAACGAGATCAATTTTTTGAAAAATATTTTCCTTTCAAATAATGTGAAAAATCTTCCAAATGTGTTTTGAAGGATATTTGTCTGTTTAGCGTCACTCTGTTAAGCGCCTATAATCTCCTGTAGGTCGCCAGTCTGTGAACCTTTAGGGACCATATGGAAGTGGGCTTGCCCAGTACACTACCGCGACGGCAATTTCCCTTTTCCAGCGCTATAACAAATTCCTGTTTCGCTATCTTCAGGTGAGCAGGATGTAATCTACGTGCGCGTGCGTTACTGGCGGACCACTCGTGGGGAATAAAATGCAAAAGTATTATGTTTAATGGAAACGTAGAATTTAATTTAGTTATTCCCCTTGTAACGATTTAATAACTCATGAACTCGCTGTTACCCGATATTGTTTTCACATTTTGGAATCTCAAGAAAAACCAAGCTCGACCCTATGCATTTCAATTAGTAATAGGATCAAAAGACATCGCTTTTTTTAAGATCAACTAACAAACCAAATTGCTGCAAAAAATCAGCACCCTATTATTGCGCAAGTGATGTCCGCGATCACAGTAATGCATTGCAATTTTCTTTGCAATCCTAGATCGAGACTCAATAACCAGACCAAATGTTTTTTATATAGGAGCCGTTTGCTGCAAAAGTGTAGGTATAATTTCAACGCCCTTCGTTCAAATAAGATTTCGGATAGCACAGTACATCGCTACCTGTATCAACCAAAAATTGTGTTTGGCCAATCTATCTTGTACATATAACCTGCGACTATAAACCAAACCAGAAGCGACCGATATTTCTGAAGGTTTTTTGTGATTATTCTAAACACACGGTTTTATGCATGAATCTATACCCAAATTTATAATAGTAGAAACAAAACCGTTTATTTCCTTTCCG
>BGPR01031839.1:0-17820 GCA_013235015.1 Araneus ventricosus | reverse complement strand
TCAGCACTTGAGCCGGCACTCACCTTCTCCAAATTTTCATGCCACACCTGAGGGAGGAAGTTTGGAACTAAGACGTCAGATTTAACATGCACGAAGTCCACATACATTTCAGATCTTTTGGTGGGATCGAGCTCCGAACCTAGAACCACCAAGCCACATAGGACAAAAGAAATCGAGGCAATCCACTAAATCTGTTCATTCTTCTAAGCCTATCGGGTTGCATCTTTGGATTCATCTGTCTCTAATATGATAATCTTTGTTGTTGTTGATGATGATCCCCGAAGATCAGCAGAGCTATATCAGGTCCATGAGCCTGTGTACCCTGAAGAAATCCAAAGTCAATAGAGGATTAGAAACAAGATCCTGTTGGGAGAGCCCCAGGCATGCAAGAATATGATCAGGTGTGGCCTGTTCTGCAGTACATTTTGGGCAGATCTCACAACACTTAGAATTATTAGAGAAAGTCAAACTTCTGATATGCCAACTAAGGAAGCGAGTAAGAGTTGTTTGGTCGCGTCTATCTAAGGGTGAATTACTCATGGATAGGGAAAAAGGGCAGCTTCTGTGGTCAAATACTGGAGCACCAAAGGTAGAAGACTGACTTAGCTCCGATATACCCCCTAGCACTGGGTAGCTCAGGTACCTCGGGATATCGCCACTTCCCGTACTCGCTCGTATGAGCGAGCCCCACGTGGGTATATCCTAGTTTTATAATCTTTGTAAAGATTATAAAACACCTTTCTGCAGACGCAATTATTCAATATTTGTTATAAGTTCGGTTTCTCATTCTCTTTTTCCTATTTTCTTTTAACTATCGAAGAGCGCTCTATTGGTACGAATTTCACCAAGATTCCGATTTTGAGAATGTTTTGATTCAGCAAATTAGACATACTAACGCATTCTATCTCTTATCATCCATCTGCCGTTCTCCACGAAATGCGGACGCCAGTAATCTCTTTACCTTTTAAATCTTTACTGGACTAACAGATGTCATTTTTATTTTTTATTACAAAGTTCGTGACTAGATATGAATCGTATTTAATTTTAATTAATGTACTTGAAAACGGCGAATTCTTGATTGAATAGACAGGAATAGGAAATCAATCAAAAATAATTTTGAATTCTATAATCACGTTAATTAAAACTTATTATTTTACAAGCAGTGAGAAAATTCTTGTCCCATGTCCTGTTAATTTTCAAAAAGGATTTTTCTTCCTTCTTTTAACATGTCCTCCACTTATATTCAAGACTGTATATGCAGAACATTTTCGATCCCTTAGAGAATCTGCAGTTACCGCACTCATTACTCGTCACACTCACCAGACTGAATATATACATGACTGTCTTTTCTTCCCTGAAATCAGGTGAATACAGCTGCTTGAAAGTGGACCTCCAGTTCAAGCGCGAATTCAGCTACTACCTGATACAAATCTACATCCCCTGCTGCATGCTGGTCATCGTGAGTTGGGTTTCTTTCTGGTTGGACCCGAATGCTATCCCAGCTAGAGTCTCACTTGGGGTGACGACGCTCCTCACCATGGCGACCCAGATATCTGGAATCAATGCTTCCTTACCTCCAGTCTCTTACACTAAAGTGAGCCATCTAAACTCTCTCTGTAGTTCTGTGTAAGGATTTTCCAATGTGCCACAGAGGTCTGAGTGTCCCTTCTTCTTTGACAGGCCATCGACATCTGGACTGGGGTATGCCTGACCTTCGTGTTCGGGGCCCTCCTGGAGTTCGCTCTGGTGAACTATGCCTCGAGAAACGAGGATCACAAGAAGCAGGCCAAGCAGCGCAAGTGGGATCTCGAGAGGGCGGCAGCACTCGAGGCAGAAAGGATCGAAGACGCGACAACCGCATTCGGAATGGTAAGACAGCGAAGGTTTCTATTAATAAGCTGCATTTACACAAGCCCAGTATAGGGATGACGAATATTTGATGAACTGTTATTTACTACGCAATATCAAAAAATCACAAATACCAGTGATGAATACTACTGTCAAAGAGGTGTGATTCAATCATTGGTAAATAAATGTGCATAAAGTATTTCAAAATTTAAAGGAAATCATTCCTTTTTAATATACTTTCTTAAATTTTAGTTTTTAGTTCTATCTTCTGTCAACAGATGGCGCCATGGAAGCCCATTTTGGTGCTTAGAAAGAAGATCGTTTTTTGCAGTCACTGTCGATGGTCACGTCGCGGTCCCCCCTATCGCAGTTTCATTGGTATTTCCTGTGACACTGTGAGTTACCATTCTTGTTGTGATATGCGTTTTCGAATGATTCTCTTATCAATCACATCTCTTGTATAACGATAGAAAGTAGCAATAATCGTTTGAAGCAAATATTCACAGGGAAGCTTAGTTAACTGTGATCGGAACGAAAGAGGTTCGGATTTGTGATTCACTGCAAAGGGGATTCTGAATAGTGAACCGTGTTGATGTTGGCTTCCGCGCTTGATGGGAATATTTGTGGTTAACTTAATTGATCGAAATTTTTTAAGTAGTTTTCGCTACAGGCGCCATCTATTGACAGTATATAGAACTAAAACATAAAATGTTGCAGAAAGTATAATAAAAACAAATGACAATTTTTTATTAATTTTTTTCGAAGCACTTTACATACATTTAATAATAGTTTCAAAATAAAAGTGTATTGAAATCACACTTATTTAGAACAGATATTTAAAAATAACAATAGCAAAAATATTTGTTATTAAAAATATCGTGGATTATGCATCCTAGTCCAGTATTGTAACTCCAGTAAAATCAGGCTTGCGCAGAAAGGGAAAATAAGGAACAGTGGCATGTAGTTGCCGCGTAGGGACAAGTACTTTCCACTATCTCCTCTTTCTGAGCATGCGTGATTTTACTGGAGCGACAGTACTGGCCTTGTTTAAACCCTTCTCATCGTCGCATAGTGAAGAGAAAGAGAGTGTAAATTTTGATTCTCTTTCCTTTGACTGATTATGTCCGAAATGAATCCTAAGAAGGGACAGTGGCATGTAGTTGCCGCGTCAGGACAAGATAAATTCTAAGAAGGGATAGTGGCATGCAGTTGCCGCGTCGGAACAAGTACATGCCACTGTCTCCTCTTTCTGAGCATGCATGATTTTAGTGGAGTGACAATACTGGTCTTGTTTAAACTCTGCTCATCGTAGCATAATGAAGAAAGAGATAGTATACATTTTGATTATCTTTCCTTTGACCGATTGTGTCCAAAATTTGATCAAGATCTCTATTGTAGTATTATAAAGACAATATGCCGAATTTAATTCGTCTAACTCGTTGCAGATTTGAGTTATCTTGTTCACAGACAATACAAATTACAAATTCATAGACAATAGACCCGTTGAGGTATGTGGTCCAAAACTTGATGCATTTGCAATTGTAATATAACGACTACATGTTAAATTCCATTACCCTTTCGCTTTCATTGGTTTCGCAGTGAAACCACACATTGAGCAATTTTTTTATTGCTCATGGGCGAAATGTAGCGCAATGTTTCTTTCATAACTTAACAGCCAGATATATAGGCCAACTTATATAAAAATTCCAGTTCAAAACCGTTAGTATCTACCAAGATATCAGCATCGCAAGAGCTAAATTGCTCTTGATCTCTGAGAGGAACAAAATGATGAGGGATCTTGCACAAATTGATATTTTTTTAATTGAATCTTCGAAAGTAATATTGGATTTTATGAAGATTGAATATCCTGAATACTCACGTACACTTATAAATTAAATAAATGATTTAAATTGCCTTTCGGTGATAACTTATTAAGAGGAAAAATAGCCCTTTACCGTTCATTGTTCTCACTGTGAAACCACAAGTTTCTTGAAAATAAAAAAATTCCAAATTTTTGAAATAAATTTGGTAATTCTCAGAACGAATCATTTTGTGAACTTGAAAGGGTTAATCCAACTCATTCGCTGTCTCAATTTTCTTTTTTTTTCTCTTAATTTCTTTTATTTATTCACGCTAAAATTCTGCGAAGTGGCATACATTATTTAGAATTTTAGGAATATTTAACTAAAAGCTGAAGAATAAGAACAAAAATTACAAGCATTTTATATGCATTTTAATGGAATATTATTTATAATTAAAATGCTATATAACACCATACTTGTTCTTTTGAAAATATTTTATAATAAAGCACGAAAAAATTGCTCTTCAAATACAGTCAAAGCCTTTTTAATATGAACTTTTATGGCAACGAAGCATACTTAATTCAGTGAGACTATTTAGTAGAAAGGAATAACAATATTCACACAGAATGAGAAAGGTAAAAAGAAACTTTTACTGGCTTTAGGGGAAATGAAAAAAAGAAAGAAAAGAGATTTTTGTCTTAAAAGCTTTTAATTAGAAACCAAAAGAATAGAATAAAAAATAAACCACTAAACATTTATTAATCGAAGGAATTTAAGACAATTATTTAATCCAAACGATTAAATATATTCATTTGAGACAAGAATATAAAGCGAAATATTAGACAATGCAAACTCAAAAACAGATAATTTTCTTTTGTTGTTTAAAATCATTAAAATTAAAAATATTTCATTATTTCAGAAAGAGATTAGAAATTCGCAAATTTTTCTAACATTAGGCAAACAAACTCCGCCTACAATCAGTTTTTTTTAAAAACTACATCATGTAACAAAAGCAAAACATGCTTCTTTGTTCATCGCCAATACATTTTAGTGACATCACTGGCAAAATCAGCTGCATAAAATTCAATTAGTCTGCTAAAACTATCCAACGGAAAACATTTCATGTTTCTCGTACAATTTTCTTGACACTTCTGAACCGCTACACAAAGTCGTATCATATCTCTGCATGGTAAGCAAGTACGAAGATGTTCATTGTTCGATAAAGCAATGTACATAAAAATTGATTAATTAAGCAGTGTAATATCCATTAATCACAGGTTTTTTTTAAGTCTGCACAATGGTTTCTAGCACTTTCGAGTAATTCTTAATTACACTGTAAGTATGAAATAATCTGCCCTGGCCATATTAAGCATTGTAAATAATATTATCTCTGCAGCTTATCCAATGCTTTGCTCAGAAAAAACAGTCTGATAAATGATCCTGTCAACTTGCTACATAAAAAACTTATAAAAAACGATATCGTAGAAAAAAGCGTAAGAAATGATCATATTTTTATATCAAGATTGTCTCATGGTTTTTAAATTAATCATTAAAAAATTCTTTTTAAAGCAGAGTGTCTTCCATTAATTATTTTTTATGCTGTTTCGTAATAAATAACTCTATTTTCTTACTCGATTAATTACGGATAATGAAGATTAGTTTAATTAAGTAAGAGGATACTTTCTTATATATATATATAGCCATTTCTGCACTTGGTTATACCAAAAATTATTAAACTGTTGTGATCTTCGTTTAAAAATTAAATCGAGATTGTTAATGGAATCTTTCATAAGAGTTCTTTTCTAGTTGGCGAAAATCAAGAAAATTTTCGTCTTCAGAAGAGAACGCTTTGTCGATAAAATAATTTTTACTTGAGTTTCATACAATTTGTTTGAAAACGCTGTAAGTTATAAGCAAAAAGCATGCTAAAAAATTTGGAACTTTTTAAAGAAACCTTTATATCTTCCCGAATATTCCAGCTATTTTTACGAAAATGTATGTAAATATTGCGCACAACACACAAAATAATTGACGAAAGTTGCAAACCATTATCAGCTTTCTGTGACCTATGTTTCTATGTGATTTTGGATGCTTATCGTAAGCCTGCAATACCCTTTCATTTTTGCCAAATATTTTCGGAGAAACCTGTATATGTGGGAATGGAGGTCCACGCCCTCATGTGGATTAGAGACCGTGTTTTCATGTGGGTTGAAATGACTCCAATCAGCAAAGAAGGCAAAGATTTAAAACTTTAAACATTTAATAAGATAAAACACACAATAAAAAATGGCACGAATATAAAAATATAAAGAAAGTGTCAAGAAGGCCTTTACAAAACGTTAAAAGTCAAGCTAAAGGGCTTTACAAAACGTTAAAAGTCAAGCTGAAGGCCTTTACAAAACGTTAAAAGTCAAGCTGAAGGCCTTTACAAAACGTTAAAAGTCAAGCTGAAGGCCTTTACAAAACGTTAAAAGTCAAGCTGACATCGAGGGACACGCTCGCTCCCCAAACTTCGAATCAATCCGAGACAGTGGAAAAGAAGAGGTCTTTTGTCATCAGCCAGATCTGAGTGTTGCCATCACATAGGGACAAACTTTACACTACGACACAGCCCTGACTCCAGAGATAAAAATCTCCGGTTTGCAGTTTGTATTAGTGTGCTTAGAAACTTTATTGAACAAACAAAAGATTATAGACAGTCTTTAAACATGGACGAAATGCATGTGAGAACTATAAAAGCAATGAAAAATGAGCTATTTATACAAGTGAAAAGAAAAGCTTGTGAATCAGAAACAATTTTAAGACAGGCCCCAAAAAGTTTACTGCTTTTAAAAACTTGTAGGAAGACTACATGGGGACAAACTACATTTCCCACACATTTTCTATTATTTATTCGACGCGAAGAAATATCGAGAACAGTGGCGGCGATTTGGTTGAAAAAGTTGGGGGGGGGGGCGAAAAATTTATAAACATATATAAGTACCCTGAATATAAAGGTAGACAACAAAATATTAAACTTTGGCTACAAAATTAGCTAACTTTTTCGAAATCTATTGCTTTTTAATAATTCTTAATTTTAGACAGCTAAAATGAAATAAAAATTTCTTTTTTCCAGCAAAAAGTAGAAGGCGACAGCCCCCTCTCGTCCCGTCAACTCGCAGCCACTGATAATAAAGGGAATAAAATTGTTTACTTCCATTCAAGCCTGCGCATCCTCTTCGCTGACCCAATTACATATTTTTTTTATCTCATAGGGCTAAATTTTGGATATAAATCAAAACCTTGTAAAGTGCCTTTATATTAATATTTTTCATTAATTCGGTGACAGTTGCGAGAGATTTTACGCAATATCAAAAATGCATATTTTGGGACAAATTCACATTTGTATAACGGGGTCCAATTATATGGTATAAAAATTAGGTTTTTCGTTAAAAAAATAAGAAAGGAGTAGTTCGGGTCCGCGCCGTAGATATTTAGGGAAAACGTCGGGATAAAATCATAAAACAAGTGTTAATTACATATTCATACGAAACACTTGTTTTATGATTTTATTTCGACCTTCTCACGAAACATTTACGGCGCGCACCCGAACTGCGCCTTTCTTATGTTTTATTTAGAGTAGCTTTTGATGGCGCCATCTGTAGACAGTATATAGAACTACTTTTCGAGTATGCGCAGTAAAACATTATTTACTACAAATGCCCATATTTCCCGTAATATTCAAATTTTAGTACAATGTTTACCTTAATAGTCAAGCACTCTTTAAGTTTCGTACAATTCGAAAGAAAACTCTGCATTATAATCAAAAAACATGTGGAGTTTGAAATTTTCAATTTAATACCGATTTGTACTTATATTCTGATAGATATTTTTACTGTCTCACTTTAGGTCCTAATAATACTCCTCAAGCTCTTTAAATAACACCAAAATCAACCTCCTAGCTAAACGCGTTTCCACGCTACACTTATTTATAACCTTACATAAAACTAATTTATAACAATCACACGCATGCGCCTACACTGGTACGATGACGTCACATGCGAAACAAATACTATGCGACAAACTCTTACTGATATGATCTATCCGATGTGGGATCAACCATTCTTTTCGCATTATTAGTCTCGTAGTTATTAGCGATTCAAATCTGACGGTATTTTGCCACGCAAGAAAGTTCGACCGACTATTACTGTACCGAGCGGAAATACGTTTCCACGTCAAAATGCCAATCAGATTGTCTGATCCTATTTTCTTCCTTGGCAGGGTCCCGTTCCTACCCATGTCAAAGCACTCTACAAATCAAGATACCAATACAGGCCAGGTTCTTTCTCAAGCCCACCAGAAATGGATAACGAAGTGAGCATGCGATTCAGTACATTCTTTGCATAATTATTTTCTCTTTACTGGTTAATCCATAATTACAAAAATTAGAAATAGATGCATGGTGAATTTATGTTTGAATATAATAAGTTTTATTGGATATCATAAATATGTCATTAACTTATTCATTTCAATACGTTAAATTTATGACAGAACATAAATTTGCAGAGAAATGAATTGTAAAGTTTTTACATAAATTTATCGAAATGTATCCTGATACAGATATATAAAAATCTTTAAATATTCTAAAGCTGGTTTCCACTAGATATCTATAAAATTAACTATAAATCATTCGTGAAATCCCTTTTATTGTATTTTTTTATTTTATGATTAATGATGACACTGAAATCTTAACATCTATCGTTTGAAATTAAATATCAAGAAATATCTAACATCAAGATTTAAGTCTAGCATCACCATCAGCGTCTTTTTGAGAAATAATGTGTCTGAAATGAAAATTTATACTTTATTCTAATCCAAGTATGTCATTGCTTTGTCACATTATTCAAAGCACTGTTGCAAAATTAGCTAAACCAGGAGAACTTGTGTCGCCATCTAGGAAGCAGGATGGGAAATAACAACAAAGGTAGAAAGTTAGAACTTTGTGTCGCCATCTAGTGGAGTAAAACACAGCTAATAAACTAAAAAATACAAAGATTAATAATATGCCTGTTTAATTTTTCCAGAAGTTCATAAAGAAGAGCTAGTTTTTGTATAATATTGTAGTTCCATTTTAACAATATTATAAAAATCTCCATACTACTTCGGTACATATAATTACGAAAAGGACAAAACAGTACTTTTGAGGACATTATAATACTTTATAGAACGTTACACAAATATAAGACAATGTGTTATTATTTATTTACTTCCTCTCATTCTTAAATAGGAAGTTTATTATTTAAAATATTAAAACTTTTAAACCAAATAAGTCAATATTGAATTTTTTTTACCACATATAACGCAAAAGAAATCCTAACTCGTTTGCATATCAATTATAATCGCAATTCTGTATTGATTTTCAAAAACTGAGCTATTTATTATTTTTTTATTATTCTAAAACACTGCTATTTTTATTTTAAGAGCAGGGAAATTTGCTTAGTTTTAATTGAAAAATACTTGTTGATTGCAACGAGCATACTCTGAAAGCATAAGTAACAAATTTCACCCCTACATTGCACAGTGTTGTATATGTGCATCGTTTAAATATTTGCCTTTATTTCAATATTATTTTTGATATACTACTTAATGAATTAAATGATTTTTCTAGAAAATTTTTATCTTGAAATAAGGAAGTTTCTTTTAATGATTAATTTTAATTAACTAATTCCAGGTTTTCAGTAACTCTAATTACCTAGCTAGTACAACATGTTCCACAATATTTTATATTATTGTTCAATGTTATATAATATTATACGAAATTGTACAATATTATACAGTCCGACCTCGAAAATCCGGACTTCTAAAATCCGGAAACCTCTGAAAGCCGGACGATTTTTTTCAACTCACGACGAGAAAAAAAAATTAGCTAAATAAATTTTAAACTGATGAGCAACTGGCAAGATGCTGAAATTTCAGTCAATCTATTCATTTTAAACTACTACTTTTGTCTTTGTATCATTTTTTAATGTCTCTTTATGTTTTTATCGTTTAAAACGTGTTTTATATGGAGTGACGACGTTGATCGACGTCAACGTGTAGATGAGCATACGTCTCGATTAGTTGCGTATTTGCAAATGTCAGAGACGTCACCAAGGCAACCATTTTCCGTTGCCTTACGACTCCCGAGTCTGTTCTGAAGACGTCTGCACATGCGCACTTAATAGTGACTTAACTTACCTACACAGTGACATCAGAACTTGGACATCTATATTGGTTTAAGTAAGATATCTAAAATTCGGAAATTTCCGAAATCCGGACCCTCCAAGCTCCCGAGCAGTCCGGATTTTCGAGGTTGCATTGTACAATACTGCGAATATTATTCAAAATCGTAAAATATTATACAATATCTTTGTGCTACTGGGATAAGTCGTTTAAGTTGAAAATAAATTTTTAAATCCCCCCCAGAAGCCCCTGGTGCCTGGTGATTTGAACTCGATGGCCACCAAATTCCGAGACTGCGAGATCCACATGCCTGAGGACGAAAAGCGGCGTGGATACTTCCTGTGCGGCAAATGGTGGTTCAGCAGGTTCCCCACCCGCTCCAAGAGGATCGACGTCGTCTCCAGGATATGCTTCCCCCTCGCCTTCGCCTTCTTCAACCTTCTCTACTGGACCACCTACCTGCTGAGGGAGGACAAGGACGAATAACCTCCCCTCCCCTGCCACCTCGTGCTTTCGTACGGGAAGATAAGAACAGAACACAATTTTTATACGCCCCCTCCCTCATCGTGAATCATTCATAGACATTCATCAGTGCTAAACCTCCCCCAAACTATCACGTTTATATATATATACATATTTCTTCCGTAGAACGGAAGAATTAATCTCAGATCTCAATGATTTTAGCATACAAAGCGTCCAAGCTAAAGATATCCAAAAGTCTAAGAGATCAGAGAGGGAACCACGTGTGACTATTAATAAATTTGTGTTCAATTAAACCTCTGATTCGTAACAGCTTCGGAGCCTTGTGACCTCAGAATACCGAAACGCCCGAGTTTCCCTTTCAAAGATAACGTAAAATCCGTACGACCCTCATAAACAGTGATAAAAGATTGTATTCTCTAAGTGATTAATAGACAAAAGAGGACTCTGCTTAGCCGATGGATATTAGGGGGATTTGTACAAGGAAATGGGTTCGACTTACTTAAGGGAAAGCCACTCTTACGAACAAAGCACGCGTATCAGGTATTCAATCAATTCCACTTAACGAAGGAAAATGGAAATTTCGAGGGATATTTGGGCATTTCGGGCAATTGCTGTACTTTGCTTGAAAGGGCACATCGGGCGCTTCAGTATTGAAATTGTTGAAAAAGGACAATTTCTGAAATTTTTCTGTAAGTTAATGAAGTTCAATGTGTGAAGCATTGATGGCTCGTAGCTGCCCAAATGGCAATCGATCTTTTGCCATGTATATAATTTAAGGTGCTATTAAATCGACTGCTGCAGATATACGTTGTTTTAAATCATCCAAATTGTGAAATTCTTACAGGTTTTTAATCATTTTAATCAAAAATTTCGTTCACGGCGTGATGTTCGGAGATCTGTTAGGCTAGGGACTGTCGTCTACGTATTGGCTGAAAATTGCTTGTTACGACTGCAAAAAGCTACCCAAAGAATCTTTCGACAATGTAAATTAGCAACTTCCATAGAAAATTTGACAAGAAACTTGAAGCAATCTCCTATTGTTGGAAGAAAAACTCTGGCATTTATTCGTGTGTGGTTCTTTCAGTGTAAACCATTGCTTTTGGATAACTTTAAACCGGACATCCTATACATACACTAGAGTAGTAAATTGAATAAAATTAATCTACTCACAATTTCTTTAACACAGTTGATAGCGGTAACAAAATTCAATAGCATGATTCTAGTATATTTTATTTAAAATAAGTTGAAATACGATTAAATTTGAAATCAAGCTGAAATTGTCTTTAATGACATTATCTTTACGGGAGATAATGCATGAAGTGTTTTAGTTCCAAGTGTCCATTTTATTTCTATCACATTTTAAATATAATCAATGCCCAAAAATGACAGCATTCAATATTTCTTTATTATGATTTACTATTATTTTTTAATATGCTTCAATCTTTCCGTGTGAAGTCAAATATGAAAAACTTTCAGTTTTATGTCTTAAAATAGTTTTAGAATATAAGAACTAAGCATTTGGAAAAATCAAGGGTTATAAAAAGCTGATTGAATACTTATCCATATGCTTTACTAAATTATATATACTTAATGACTTGCTTGAAATAGGTCTTTCTATCATTTTAGGAAATGAAATACTACTCGAAGTCCATATCAGTATTTTTACTCATTCCCTCTAGTTAATGGCTTGTCCTGCAAAAGCCAGTCTGTCACTTCAGCAAACTCTTATTCATTAAATAACAGCAAGTCTTCTAAGATAATGTCTGATAGCTGATGACGTAAATATGTAATTTCATCAAACAACTTCCCTGCGTTTTATTTTAGCAGACGAACGATCAATTCTTATCTCCCTGTACCAAAGAACCCCCTCCCAGGAATTTTATTTCATTTCCTACCCTAGAAGAATCCAGTTTCTTCGTTCTAACACAGATGACTTTACAGTTTCTTAATCTGTTGTTTTATTTGGTGATGATTCCAAAAACAGCAGCATAAAAAATGTTCAAACAGACTCTGTCCAATGCGAGGCGGGACGAACTCTTCAGGCTGCTATTCATTATTTGTGTGAAGGAGTGGCTGCTGTTGGAAAATATATATTTATATATACATAAAATACATATATACATACATACATATATAGCATACATATATATATTTGTCTTGTGAGAAGTGAAGTTTTTGTATCTGCATATGTTCGTATTTATATAAATGTATTTCGCTTGAACCGACTTGCGAGAAAGTGTACCACTGCAAACAAGCGAGAAGATATTATTCGCAGATCACTAAAGTTGGACTCAATTTGTATTTTTTTTAATTTTAAAAGCTACTGAATTCACCAAAAATGTGATGAATTTATAAGCTTCGATATAGGAATTATTCTTCTGCTAAAACAGAATTTAAATATGAAATCAAAAAATTTTTTCATTTGTCTTTTCCTGCACAAGACTAAATTTCTATTCAGTGACAAAAGAATTCAGTCAGAAAATTTAGGAAAAAAAATTAATAATTTCCTCATCATTGATTGAAATATACTGGTTAATAAGCAGAAATATATCAGTTGCTTGCTTAAAGCTGAACGCTTTAATTTTTGTTAATATTAAAACTGAAATAAAACAATGCTTTATTTAAAACTCGCTTTGCAAATCAACTCACTCAATAAATAACTTGCTTTCGGTCATAACTAATTGAAAGGAAATAAACAAAAACTAATAGTTATTCCTATATTTCTAAATATATTAAATTCTTCAAAAATAAAAAAAGCATGTTTCCATCGAAGAATTTAAGCTTCGAACACAATAATTCATCTGTTACAATAGAGTTCATGGCATAAACTTGCCAGTTAATTTCTTTTGATTGTAAGTATATTCTTTCAAACGATTGAAATTCGTTTCAGTAAGAAAAAGCAATAACTCAATAATAAAATTCAGTAAGAAATAAAATGATAATTCTATTTGAAAAACTCAGTAAGAAAATTCTAAATGGAAAAGCCATAATCCTTCTTTTAAAATTTTCATGGAATAAACTTGACATTTCCCTGATTTTTATATAAGTTTATACTACCAAGTAATTAAATTCTGTTCCATGAAATAGAGATATAGGAAAACAATGAAATTCAGCAAGCATATTAAGGCATATTTTTCCCTGTTAAAACAGATTTCATGGCATAAATTTGGAATTATTTGTTTATTATTGTAATCCTTTTCCATAAAAATATTTATTCAGTTGGAAAAAATAATTCAATACGGGAAAAAAAACTTTAGGTAAAACAAAGTTCGTGACATAAGTCTTTGTGCTTTTGCTTGTAAATCTTTTGCAGTAAACCACTAAAATTCAGTTCGATAAGAAAGTACAACTATCTCTAATAAGACAAAGAGAAATAAATGACAGGAATTTTACATTCGAAACTAAATTGAAATATTCTATGTGAAATGAATATTTTGGTTTTGCAACTATTTTTTATATTGTCTATTACACGCGAAGTTTATACAACACGCGATATTTTTAATTTTCAACCATATTCTTCTGAATATGGAATTCACCATTATATGTTGCCATTTTGGATTTCGAATTACTCTTTGGAAATTTTAAGCTTTTTGAGTACGCGAAGAACGCGTTTTTCATATTAAATCATTTTATAAAAAATAAATCAGCAAAATCAGTTGCAATACACGTAATACAACTACTTTTTTCTTGATTTTTTATCTTTTATTCTTAATCTTAATTCTAATCTAAATTCTTATCTTCTATTCTTATTCTTCTCTTCTCTTTTATTAATAATCTTAATCTTTTATTTCATTATGAATTTAGAAGATAATCAATACTTTAAAAAATAATCTCGCACAGACAGACCAGCTGTTTTTCGAACCAGCTGGAACGATGCATCTTGAGTCCAACTAACTTCTGAAGCTCGAACGCGATGGCACGAGAATTCTTTTTTTCTGTAACCATAACCGTGAAGCGCGGGCGAACAGAGTGAACTTTCTTTGCGAAGTAACTATTGTGCTGTGTGTGCGATAACTTGTGCTCTCTACGTCGACATTGTGCACGTTTGTCGAATTTGGTCTATTCGTGAAGTCAAAACGAAACGCTGTCAATTCCAAGAAATTCTGAAAAACTCTCACGTGCTAGTTCATCTCTCAATGTTCATCTGCTTGGAACTATTGTCTGTCATATCATCTCACCCCTTCAGCTAAACTCTATTTTATTACACCTAATCTTCCGTTCGCCATTCTGAAGTGTGAGAACGAATCTTGCGAAGTCGGGTAAATGGACTGCAATAAATACTGGGATACTATTTCGTATATGTTACCTTTGTATACTAGAACGTTAGTGTTAGTTCTTAACTTGAATACTAGTGTAGTGCTGCGTCGAAAATCCAGGCATCATAAATTTGGAACATAAAAATTTCAAATCGGACGATCCAGTTTATTTTCAACTACTCTAAGTGATAAGATATTCTGACAGCAAAAAAATCCAAAACAGGCATACGGTTAAGAGGACATACGACTCTTAAACCTAAAAAAAAATGGTGGAAAACTGTCAAATTCGATACATTATATCTCTGAATCAATACAATTCACAAACTCACTTTTTTTAAGAAAAATATCTGTTCTTTCTCTTATAGTACACACATTTTCAAACCTCCATATCGGTATGTATTTATTTGAGAGAGTAATAAATATGGGTATACTTTTTGGAGAAAAAATGAGATAGTCACCTTACTCGCATGATTACAGATAAAATATTTATCCAAACACAATATTTTGAATGTGTAAGTAATTCAAACAGTCTGTTTAAGAAACTAAACCACAATTTATTAACATTTAAATTTAATTTCTAATTTATATACCAATTTAAAATAAAAGTTTTAAAAATAGTTAAAATTTGAAATTTTCTAACCCCAAAAACACTTCTTTGGAGAAATATGTACAAAAATGTAGTTCAATTTGTAGAACATAGCAAAATACAAAAAAAATTTTTAAAAATTTTATGTGAAAATGCTCAATAGTTCTTGAGATATAGTGCGCGCAATATCAAAAAAAACACATTTTGAGATACAGTGCTTTAAAGATATGTCCATATTTAATGTTTACGTTGAAGAAGTGATAAATTTTCTTTCATAACTTTCACATTTATGCGAATTTTTTAACGCGGATTGTTTTAAATTGTTTAGAAAAGATAGTGAAATAATATTTTTTTTTCCCTAAAATCGAAAAGTTTTTAGGTTTAACAGTCTTATGTCCCCCTAATACCTACTCAGCATCAATAAGTTACCTGAAAGTGATTTAACTAAATGAAATGTAACATTATTACATATATCGAAATATATCTGTCTTCGCGGTAAATAATCATGGCACTAATCAGAATACAAATCGATATCGATTAGTCAATGAGTTAGCCCATGATTTACATATACCTTCTACGAATTGCTAAAGAGACGATATTTCAAATTGAATAATCCTAATTGTAGACATCCTGATAGTATACAGCCTTCGGCCAAATTATTAGACGCATTCTAAACATACAGTAAAATCCCAATTAACCCTCTGATTCCTAAGGCCATTGGAATATAGGGACCTCAAAATACGGGAAGGCCCGAGCTCCTCTATCAAAGATAAGAACAATTCACTTCCCTCCTCAAACACCACAATGACAGCTAGCATTGTACGAATTCTAAGAAAGCCCCCTTTTCCCCAAACACATCTGGACGAGCCACTCTATCGAAGAAAGCACGTGCCGTGGGTGTGAAATCAATCACACTTAACGAAATGGGGTGGAAATTTCAGAGTGATATTCAGACGCTTCGGACGGCCATCGTCTTTTGCTTGAAGGGACGTTTGAGACGTTTCCGTATCAAAAGAATTAACCGAAATGCCTCTCAACTCTCAAATCCACAAATACGTTCTGTACTGCACGGGAATAATCGCGAAGGCCACACATTTTTGCAACGACATCCCCAATTTTTTCTTTTAAGCCTCCCAAGAAGGTCTGTGAATAATGTTAGAATGCTAAAATTAAAATTAATGGATATTAAAAGTATTAATTGTGATAGTGTTTGCCTGTGCCTGCCAGTAAACAATTGTGCGAATATTGCGCCCAACGGAGGGTTAATTGTACTAAAAAACGCAAGTGTAGCCTACATAGAGAGTTTTGAATTCGATTTACACTCAGAACATTTCAGAATTACGCCCTGTAATTGGATACAAAATAGTAATAGATGTTCATAGCTTAACCGAAAAAATCGTTATCCGAAACGGCTTCCCCCGTACTGTATTTATTAAATGGAGACACTTTTTTCTTTTTAATATTTTTATTTGTGAAATGTTACCTAAGTAAATTACAGCGAAATAATTGCTATAAATAATAATGAGTTTTTATGTTAGAGCAATATTTATTATCACTTTTCCAAACACAAAAGTTTGCGTTTCTTCACTTTCCAACGGTATAGCACTTCGGCTGAGTCTTGCCAGAAAATGTTTATACACACACTTATGAAAGTAAACTCGGTATTGTTTTTGCTCAATTAAAGTTTTCTTTTATAACGAATCCAACTTTTTATTTCTTAAACAAATTCGAGTAAGGAAAACTTCTGAAAAATAGGAAATTTTCGGTTTAATTTTCATACCAGGATATGTTTGTGCAACATAAATAACTTATTAAAAAACAGTTGTAACTATTTGGGCGCCATAATTTAATTCCTGCTAGGGATAACAGTAGACGTTCAAAGAAAGGGTCTTGATTCATTTAAACATTTCTATTCAAACACCAAAAGACGCAACATACAGGGACAAACAATTAAGGACAAAACACTTCAGGACATATTAAATATACAATCACTCGGGGGAGAACACCAAGCTTCATCATCGACTCCAGAACATGTACTGGCCGTCTCCTCCAACGGCCACTAGGTGACGTGCTCGGAAAACAGTGCGGTTACACAGTTACAATTGATAAAATTTAGCAAAATTAATTGAAATTAAATAAAAATAAAAACTATTTTTGCATTAAACAGAAAGGCGCATTTGCAGCTACATCTAATAAAATACAAATACAAATAATAGAAAAATAATAGAAAATTATAAATATGAATTAAAAAGAAAAATAAATAAATAAAACAGAAAAGTAAACAATAATAATAATGAAAACATTATACGTTTTAGCGCGCAAACGCAGCAGCAGAAAGTAATTGCTTCAACAAAATTTTTTTAAGATAACACATCAAAAACAATAGTATAAAATAGCAAAGATTCTCTAAAAATTGAAACACTTAACAAAATTAGAAATTACCAAAAATGGAAAAGAACTAGAATGGCGCACTCATCGGAAACCACACGCCATAAGTAGTTCTAAATGACAGATTTTCTGTAGAAAGGAATAACAAATGTCAAAATTTATTCCTTCCTGTTGTTTGAACCTGTCCGGCCACCAAATAAAGAAAAATTTTTCCAACAAATTCCATAATCCAAAATCAATATAGAATGCGGTTACA
>BGPR01031838.1:929-17821 GCA_013235015.1 Araneus ventricosus | reverse complement strand
TCACAAACTTTGGAATACAGAGAGCGCGAGGATCACGCCACGTCCACCCTCCTACTTTACACTCCTTTCTTGAAATATTATGCCGAATATAACCGTAACTGTAGACTTGCATCTTTATTTGTTTATATCAAGAGTATGGATTTATTTACATGAAAACTTTACAACATTACCTCTAAGATAAATTTAGTTTATTACGAACCTCCAAGTCATTGCTTTTATTGAACATTATGTCATCATTCAATCTAGTGAGGTGTTTAACAGAAGCTTGTTGGGTTCGTTTCATTCATTGTAATATTATAATTTTATTGCACTCATGTAATATATTTCGCCCATGGTATTCAGATAACTTTGTTATATTTATTATGCTAGATAATAACATACGTAACTTTATTTCATTAATTACGTGATTCCACTCTCCTGGCCAGTTTGTTTGGAATGACAACACCAGGAAAACAGCCGGGGGCCAGGTGGAAAGTTGTGTCGTCTTGTAATAATGATACAATTTTACTCCACCAATCAAGCTATTGATGATGTATAGGAGGAGGATGGGAGGACATATTCAGATGCGGCTGATCTCGGGAGATAAAATTTGGCAAACAGTTTTGATTTTATTAAACAAATTTGTATAATTAATGCCATCTGGTAAAGGTACATGCAAGTCTGCAACATTTAAGAAATTGGCTGTATTAATTTTATGAATATTATTAGCATAATAAAAAAAGGCTATTTATATTCTTGATAAAATTTGCATTTTCTCTTAAATGAGTAATTTTATTAGTGATTATTCTAAAAATATATTAAATCCAAAAACAATCTTTGCCAAATGGGATCCGTGAATCATGACTGTTCCGTCACAACAAAGGTATTTTTTATGGTTGGTATCTAGAAGTTGGAACACACGCGATTTCATCGCCAATATGGTTATCTGAGGAATTGAGCGGATTAGTTCCATTGGCAACCCATCAGCTAGATCGCTTTCGTCATTGCAAGCATTTCACGTTTTTGAGTTGTTTACATACTACACAAGTTTTTATAAAACTTAAAAATATTTATTAAATATTTAATTAAATAATAAAATATATTTTAATTAGGATAATTTCAAATAGTAAATAAATGAAAAAATAGAACTTTGATTTATTTAGTGATTATATATCTCTCCGATTACATAATTTGAGAGATTTTTTTCTTTGACTATTAATAAAAATCGTTTGCGTGGAATTTTTGAAGTTGCTTGGCCAAATTTTGGAATTCATCATTTGGAATGTTGCTTTCATCTGCTTGGTGGTTTCCTGGATGCACTGCAGTGTTCATTTTCTTTTTCATATATTAAGAGCATTTCCACCCAAGTGCAAATATTAGAATGAGTATGTCTTAATTTTTTACTATTACTTGTTCTGAAGAGCATTTGCCCTTAGTAGCGAAGCTACTAAAGGCAAATGTTCTGCTGCTTCATTAGAGTAGTGAATAGAAGCTGATTCCATATATTCACTAAGTTAGCGAAGCTGCTAGGATCCCACTTCGTTGAAAGCAAAGCTACTGTTGTTTTTTAAGTTATAAAAATTTGCCTGGTGCCCACTTCAGATGCCACAGGCATTGCAGGAACAATTTCTCCTGCTTCATTAGAGTAATTAAAAGAAACAGATTCCTTGCATTCAGTGAGCTAGGAAAGTTAGTAGTTCTGTTGAAATTCTACATTTAAAACGGGAGATAGTGCAACGAGAAACCACAAACGCAAATGAGTTCGAAAAATGATTAAACTTTAAACGATTAACTTTCAACTGTGGCGCGCTGGCGCCATTTTAATTAGAATGTGTTTCAACTTGTAGATTTCAACCTTTTTTATTTGAGCAAGTTTCTTTTCAATGATTTTTTAAATTTGGATGTCACTTTCAATTTTTCAACCATTTTCTTTCATTTAAAAAAGAATATTTGAATCTTGAGTCATGATATTCTTTAAAAAAAATTTCTAAATATGAATTTGCAGCACTAACATTAGAATCTCGAAATATTCTATACTATAGTAATTGCTGCTTGTAGTGATCACAGATGTATTGATCAAAATGGCTTGGAACTGATCTCCCGTATCTAAACACACAGAAAATCTGCTGGTTCTAATGATTAACAATTCATTTATTGTGATCGGTTTTGATTAGATGATGCCACAGAACATGAGGGCAATAATGATGAAAGAGGGGTCAAAAGAGAAATTGCCACTAGTTGAAGAAACTCTGCTAGCTCTTTGTACTTTAAGAATGTTCTGTCCAATACTGTGTTGAATAGGTTGATGAGCATTATTCATGAGAACAGCTTATCCAACAAATGCTTGAATGCTAAAAAAAAGGCTTTGACCCAAAGTGATGTCTACATGCGGTGTCCACTGTATATTTTCTTCATTTAGTATCTCCAGCAGTTGTTCATGCAGGATAAACATTGGGATGCAGTAACTTTTAATACCATACTGAACAGTGAAGCATCTCTATATTAACTTAAATTTTGCTTTTTAAAAATTAATTTTGAATAATTTAACAATTAATTAATGGGATTAATATTTGGAGTTTTGTTGTTGAAAGTTTTTAATAAAGAAATTTTATCTAAGCAGTTATTAATTTTAAGTGAATTTTAATTAAAAAATTAGCTGTAAAATAAATTTTCTGTAATACTTTTCTTGTATTCCTTATTATAAGATTTATAGAACTGTGGGTGAATGATAAAAAAAAAAAAAAATCATGAAGTGTATGGTTAAAATAAATATGCATTATTTAAACCATATTATTTACAGAAAAAAATTCATATTATTTTCTCATTATTAGGAAATTATTCTCATATTTATTTACAGAAAAAATTTTATAGTAAAAAAATTGTTTAAATTATTTTTTATTATAATAATTTTTTTCTTCATCTTTCATTTTCTTCTTGTTTTTAAATTTAGACCTTGTGAAACACTTTTCAGCTGTGGAAAAACATTTAAAGGACATTTCTAATTAGGGATGTAACAGATATTCGACAACTATTCGGTATTTCAGCCCTTTTGCCGAGTATTCGGCTGGTTAAAATTCAGGATAATAATTTTTTTAAAATGTGCTTTTAAATGTATTTAACAAAGCATATTGCAGAATTACGTTTCGGTACATTTAAAAAAGAAAATGCTTCTTAATTTTAAGTTACAAAATAGGTACATAAGTGTATTTAATAGTGTTATGTAATCATTTATCATTATAAATCCTGAAATTGTAATGTAAGAATAATAATTTTTTAGCCTTTTCAGGAAGAAGTCTATTCTATTTGGTTTCATGTATATTATCATTTTCAAAAAAGTAAAGGTTGCTATATAGGCTTGCAGGAGCTGAAAGATGTTTTTGTACAAAATTTTCAAGTCTTGGAGATTTTTCTGCATTTTTTACCCCACCAATTAAGTGAACTCTTGGTCCTAGTAGTCTATTGTAATTAGGCCGAAAAATGGCAAATAGGCGAAAAAATTTATAAAGTTTTGAAACTTTGGTCAAATACTTCTTTGACCCCAAGAATATGAGAACTGAAAAGTTTCTACTCCTCAAGGGGGAGCTTCCCCCCCCCCACTATGGGGGAAAAACTGAACTGAAGTGGGGTGTTTGGTCAGTTTTTCCTAGATTTCTTCAACCCTACACATTCAATGTTAAAAATAGTATGAGTGAAAGTTGTAGAGCATAAAATTCTGTGTCGAATGAGTACCATATATATTTTGTTGCAGTAGTACAATTACAAACTCTTATCAAAGTTGCAATGATTTTTCAATTTTCAAAAAAAAATCATTATTCTTACAAAAGATGACTCATACAATCAAAGATTCTGTCTAAATAAAGTTTGTATGTATAAGTATTCACTTTTGTAAGCATATACATATGTCTGTGCACCAGTACCAGAGTGCTAGTGTGGTGTGGAAGTTAGGAGAGAGCGTACAAGTAGTCCATTGTAGTTAGACCAAAAAATGACAAAGAGGAGAAAAATTTATAAAGTTTTGAAATTTTGGTTAAATACTCTTCTGACATCAAGGAAGCGGGAACCATAAAGTTTCCATCCCTGAGGGGAAAGCTTCCTCCCATCTCCCTTAAACTTTGAAAAAGAGAAACCGTGAAAAGGCGATATCTTGCTTATAAAACAAGCAAAATATAAGCTTGCTTATAAACAAGCGTTTGACCCATATGCATGATTTCACGTGCAACATGTCCAATACACGACGGATCTTTATTGGAATCTGGTTTTGAACCTGGAGCCCTCCGGTTCCAAAATAGAAGCAGTAATATTGTTGCAAAATAAACAGTGCCGAGACGATCTAACCTGGGTGACAAAAATTGCACTGTTTTAAGGACATTTTGAAAATTTTTTCTTGTTTATTTCTCGTGAAGAAAAGCAGTGCCAGAACAGTGTTCTGGCTCCACACCCCTATAGAGAAGCAACGCTACACCTGCAAGAGTCACGGCAATGCACGGCCCAGAGCCATATTATCAATCAATCAGTGTTGCTAATTTGGCGGATAAAATTTCCGGTTTTGGCTCATTCTCAGACTTTTTCCCTTCTGAGATGGTAAATTCTCCAAAACAAGGATGATTCCCCCATTGACAACACTCCAACCAATGCAATGTTGCCGACTGCAAAAATATGTTGTATTTAGTTTATTCAAAGTAGAAACATCTGTTTTATAGTGGAAAGTAATTAATGCAAGTTATAATCTTTTTTCTTGAGTGCATTATATTTGTTCAAAGTTCAAAAAATTTTTTTTCATGCTGAATAAATTTAATTATAGTGGAATAATTTCTTTTTGCTTGCAATATATTTGTTATGAGTGCAAAATATTTTTATCAAAGTGAATTTGATCCAAATTAAAGTGCAAATAATTCCCAGCCAAAAGTAATTATGAAGATTTTGAAATATCTCTTTCTTTAGAGGTTTGTTCTTATTCCAAACCATATGTAGAGTTCTAGTCTATGAGAAGGAAGGTTTGATTGTTTATCCATTGATATTTGTTATCTAATAAAAATTGATAAAGAAGACTAGAATTTTATAATTTCTTCTTTAGTTTCATGACATTTTATTAAAATAACTGAGGTAGCTGGGAAGTTAATTAATTCTGACTCTTCTTCATCATGTAATCTCGAATATGTAAATGAAAAATATGAAGTTCATCATGAGTTCAGTGGATGTGTTTCAAAGTTTAGAAGCTTAGGTTACTTTTTTTTTTCCAGAATTATAATCTCTTCAGAAGACCTGCAGCATCTGCTATATTTTTGCCACATATTTTTCAACAGAGAGGTAAACATAAACATTTTAATCCAAAGTTTAGAAAGGAACGTGGAGAAAAAGTAAGTAAATTATTTAATCTTGCTTGATATTAAAAAATATCTATTTCAAAAAAGATAAAAAAAGTTCATAGTTTCTGAAAATGTTAAACATTCATTTGAACTGGAATTAGAATTATTTCCTGAACCAAAATTCTGGTGAATATTTTATTATTGGTTCAAATATCAAATATTTGGGTACATGATGTATCAAAAGTCTTTATCCAATTTCAAAATACCTACTATAATTTTACAACCGTTGATTGTAGATAAATGACCAGCATATCATTAGATACAGATGTTTGTCAAATTTTGTAGTATACTGTAACTAGAGATTTCCCAGGCATGTTAGCAAAGAGCAGTGATCATCTGTCTGTTGCTGCCACCCTTGCATAATCATTGGACCCGGCCAGTGGTGTAGTCGCAAATTAAGCAATGAAAGAATGCTCTAACCTGGGTGACAATAGTGCACTGTTTTAAGAAGTTTTTTCTTATTAATTTCTTCTAGAAAAAGCAGTGTTGGAACGGCATTCCAGCTCCACTACACCCTGGGCTAGCACTCAAGATCTGAAAATTTGGCTGCTCAATTGTGGCCACCTTGTTCCGCTAAATTGACTGTTGATGATTTGGTGGGGATCTTTGTTAAGTATCATGCTTATGTGCCACCTCTGTGATAGTAATTCTGGACAAGTTTTAATCTTGAGTCACAGTTACCATAAATGAAGACACATCAGGTGTGCTCGAGCAAATATGGAAGGAATTGGAGTATTGAGTGAATGTGTGTGATGCACAGAACCAGATTAAACTTTGCAGGGACTCTCGGGCAATGTTAGTTTTGGGGGTCTCTTTCCCACTCCCCAATTTCCAAAACAGGATATTTTTATTGATCTCTATACATGCAAGTTTTTAAGTAACACGTATAATGACAAACTGAAATAACAAAACATTTAAACTGCAGATCACCATCAAGAGAGTTGGGTTTTATTATAAAATTAATCACTAATAGAAAATTTAAATTTAAAACTAATGTTAAACATTAATTTATTGTTTAAAATTTACAAAACATTTTTGACAGAATCATTATATCCTAATACAAAAATTTCCAGAGTTGTTGACTTCTGAATTAGTTGGCCAACTGCGAAAAAGTTGGAGCACATTGATCTCTAAGCAAATTTTAAAACATGGAAAAAATTCAAAGAAAATGTTAAGAAATTTAAGCAATACTTAATTTTAATTTGAGTATGTTTGATTAAATGGACCTTGTAAATCAAATGTAGGCACAAAATTAGATTACCCTGAAAATACCACCTCGGGGCTCCCAAAAGTTGTGGGGCCCATAGGCATTTGCTTACTTTGCCTATTTAGTAACCAGCTCTTTAGTAATCCAGCCATGGCTGTTGCATTGGACACTTATAAGCTACTAAGCTAAAATTTGAGTATATTCTGAGCATTTTGCAACTTAACAACCTCTGTATGCTTATTTTGTTTTTTGGTGTGACTTCCATATTCCACTAATGCCAATTTCTGCATTTTGTCAGTGTTTAGGTTTATTACATAAGATGAATTGTTATAAATGCATCATAATTCACAATGTAAAATGCAGTATGAATTATGTAGTGTTATTACAAATTCATACTTTTAATGATTCCTTTTACAGATTCTTAAAATCAAATTGCCTGATTTTGATGAACAAAGGCGTGATGAAAAACTCTCATTGGAAGAAATAAGATCCAAAATGAAAGAGAAGGGTATAGTTCCTCCGAGAGAGTGGAGTGAAAAACCAATATTTGTTAGTTGTACAGGTGAGGCTTTGATTGTCCTTCATTTCTGAACTTTACTTTACATGTGTTATGGTCCGAACCAATACAGTTTTAAGTCATAACTTTTGTTGAATTGATTTTTAATTGTATTTCCAAGTGAATCTTGTTATAATATTAGTTTAATATAGTATTTTGCTTTTGGTAATGAGACTTTGAGACACTTTGATTTGAATTTAAAGGGAAGCAATGGGCATGCATCGTGTTTTATTTCTAGGAATTTAATTTCCTGATTTTGAAGATTATTGTCATGGATATTAAATCTTGAGAAAGAGTAAACAATTTCAAACGCTTGGAAAAGAATGCTTGCTTAGAAAGAATGTCCACAGTTTGAAGTTTTGATGGGAAAAATTTGTACAAACACAAAGCTTTTTATAAAATGTAGCTCTGAACTGAACAATAGGTGTGTCTCAGATATGTCAAAATTGACTTTTTATAATTTTGTTTTTACTAAAATTGATACATTTGTTTTATTTTGTGCTAGCTGCCCTTGATGACCAGCTTGTTCACCGGGAATATTGGATGCATTTAAATTATTTCTGTTATGCATAATATTCATGGTTTCCTCAACAAAGTAGTTTTAAACTTAATTGAGATGGAAATGTGCATGTAATTTAACTCCATAACATATGATTAGTTACATATCATCAAAGTCACATGAAAAATGTAACTTTTGGCATCATCTAACATCAAATTGCATGTTGTCTTATGCCATGCTTTAACCTTATTTCTCCTACAAAATGTGCAGTTTATTCCAAAATTAAAATGGTGCCAGGCAATTTAAATGTATTATGTGATCATGTCCAACATGAAGTCAACTGGATTGAAACATCTAATAAAAAAAATGCAATTAAATTAATGTACCTTACTGAATATATTTCTTAATATAGTTATTGAACTTTGATTAGAGATTTCCCCCAAAATGGCATGAAATGAAATTAGAAAGTAAAAATTCATTATGATATTGCCAGAAAACATTAAAAATAAACAGAATCTTCATTGATTAACTTATAAAATGGAAAACAAACACACGATTAAATATCTGTTCAAACAATGAAAATGGTTTGGCTTTCATTAACAACAGTGAAAAGTATTGTTGCAAATTATGCATAAAAATATTCATAAAAAATGGTCAGACTTACAGAAAAAAATTGTTTGATAACTAAAATAGAATCATTGAAAAGGTATATATTTTTTAATTTTGAGATGATGTAAAAGTAGCTTTTATGCATCAATATTTTTGAAAGTTATGGCAGAAAAACAGCAAAATTTTATTTACTTTTTAATTAACTGAAATTCTAATTAAAATTTCAAAAAAAAAAATTGCTCTGAGGTGCACATTCCTACCCTCCAAAGTATGATTGTGTCAAATTTGTTAGCTTTAGGTCTAATAGTCTTCCCTGTAGAGTGCCAACAGACAGACATGCACCCATATGCACGTCCACTTTTATTATTAGCAGAGATATACTAGTGTGAAATGGGTAATAACTAATGCAAGTAATTTTTAGGTGCTTTTCCATTAGCATGGAACCAATTGTCGCCAAATATTGGTGCGTTAATGGAGAAGTACCATTAACCATGCTAACCAGTCATTGCCTAGCAAAAATATTACCATGTTAAGTGCTGGTTCTAAGCTAATGACAAAGTACCAGTTTTTAATAATACTTTGTTTACTTTATTTGTTAATTTTTAAAATTATTTATTATAAGGACTTGTCTGGATTGTAAGTTTATTTATTTACTAGCTGCCTTCGGCCACCAGCTTGTTCACCGGAATATGATTTCAATTGAATCTTGCATCATTTTATATTCATGGCTCCTTTAACAGCATAACTTTAAACTTCAGATTGTGGTACATATTTAACCCATGTTCTTTTAGTGGCCTTGCACCTGTTCTGTTCATTGTCTACATAAACTTCCCTAATGGAGTCAAATAACTGACCATCTCATGTAACATCTAATTGCACATTGCCGGCACCATCTTCACTTTCTTATTTCTCTTGTAAAATATCCATTTGATTTCAACATTAAAATGGTGCAGCACATTTTATGATCAGCGGCATGTTAGCTGAATTAAGACATGCAGAAAAAAGAATGAAAACATAGCAACCATAATCATTCAGCTTACTGGTTATATTTCTTAATATACATAATATCTCAGAGAGCTTAGTTTACATATTCTATAAAAATTTTGACGAAATAAAGTATGAAAGCAAAGTGTATTAAGGTATTATCTCAGCATTCAACAATGAAAAGTATTGTTGAAAATTATGCTAAAAAGTATTTTGTTAAAATTAGAGAAAAAATTGTATAGCAAGTTAATTGATATGGACAATTTAATTGATGTAATTGAAAAGGTAATTTTTTGCACTTTCAGATGGTGTAAGTAAGATTTTTGTGCTGTAATATGTTTGGAAATTATTAAGGAAAAATGCCGAAATTTTGTTTAATTTTTAATTAATTAAAATTCAAATTAAGATTTCAAAAAAGGGCTCCTTGGGGCACATTCCCACCCTCCAAAGTATGTTTATGCCAAATTTCATAGCTCTAGGTCCAAGTCTAAGTCTATAGAGTGCCAACACACAGACACACATACATTTTCCTTTATTATTAGTAGAGATAGATATGTCATTTAATATTATTGATTAGAATACTTGAAAGACATTTCTATATTACTATGAATTTGTTACTGATATACCAAAAACTGTCAAATGAAATTTGAGGAGAGGGCAGCTGTCATATTTGAGTGATGATAATGATCTTTACAATAGAAATGCTTGTTTGATGCTGTGAGAAAGAACAAATTCTTCGCAGAATATGTTTGGTTGCAACTTTTTTAAAATTCAAACATGTATGGCTTAAAGTTTCAGTCGATACAGATGATATCTAATTTGAGCCAGTGGCTCTTCAGATTTCTTCATTTAGAAATATGCAAGCTTGGTATTCTCTCAGAATAGGAAATATTTTAATCATGCTTCCCTCTTTCAGTTGGTTCCTCTCAGAGCTAAATATTAACTTTAATTGATGAGAGAACAGCTCACCTTATATAATGAGATTACTTATTTACAATGTAAAAGGAAACTTTTCGTATTGTATAATTGATAGCTTAATATTTAAATGTAGTTTTCTATTTTAGCAAATGTTATTGATCCGTATGTGCCACCTGAGGGAGATGGAAAAATTTCTGTAGTTACAGGCCCAGTAAGTTTCATTATGTTTTAACTGCTTCAGTGCATATGTTCTTTTAATGTAAATGCATTTAAATATGTTCTTAACTAATTTTATCGAAATTTACCTAGGGTGCAAAACAGATATATGAAACCATTGGTAAAAAAGGAAAGTCATATATGGCTCTTCGAAAAATCAGAAATATTGATTATGAATTTGATGTTCCAACAGTTGCTCAGAAAGTTCAGGATATCTATATAGAAGCTCAGAATGCTTTAGTTGCGTAAGTATTGTCATTATAAGATGAATATGCTTCTAAATGAGACAAGACCCTAAACTAACCTTTCCAAACAGTAATAGTCACAAACATAAATAAATTATTGTACCACATATGTCATTAAAAAATTAAGTTTATGAGAATATAAAATGAAACCATTGAAAACACTAGCCTTTGATTTCCTGAACTTAAGCAGATGTTCGTTTTTAAATACAAAAATTTGTTTTTCATCCTTCTCTGAAAAAGGAATAAATAGGAAATAAAAACATTATTCAAAAGTTTTGCTATTACAGTTGTGTTATATTAATTTTTATTATCCGGTTAATTGTTATAAGGTCGAATTTTTTCTGACTGAAAATCTCCATCACCATAATGCGTAATTAAACAATCAGAATTAATCCATTTTCTGTAAGTTATTTTTCTAATTTTAAATTTGTATTATTTAAAAGATTTTTAAAGTCCTTGTTTCAGAGTCAGAGAAAGCCACTAAGAGTGAAAGCAATTTTTGACTTGCTGATAGTTCATGAAAGAGAATGTAGGGAAGAAAATAATAAATCAGAAATCATGAATGGTGCAAAATATATTTCTCAAAAATGCATGCATCAAAAAGTACCTTTTACCTTTTGGTAATCTAAAAATTAGTGCTGGTTATCAAATATTCTAATAATGTTTTGCAATTCATTTTTGTCTAAATGACTAATTCATAACAAAAGAACTCAAGACAAAATTATATGCGCTATTGAAAAAAATCTGAAGACACGAAAAATAATTGTATGGAGTAAGAGGAAAGGGCAGCCAGAAAGGACTAGATGATTGACTGCACAGCAGAATGATTTACATGTTTTCTCCCTTCTCCTTAGCTTAACATTATTATTATTTATTAATTATCTTTCACAATTAATTATTTCAGAATTATTTTTTATAAATTGATTATTTCACAATTCGGTAAACATTTTTCTGCCACCCATTCTTTGAACAGAGATTTCTGTCAGAAAATATTTGTGTCTTCAGAGTTTAAAAGCAGCAAAACCAATGTTTTGTCTAAATTAAAATGTTAACTACTTGATTATATTTGATTCATAATTATGCATAACTTTTTATTATATGATCTTATACTATGCAATCATAAATTTCAAAACAATTTTAAATATAAATTTAAATTATTTGTCTTTGAAGTTATTTATATTCTTAAAGTAAATTGTTGAAGATATCTCTTCACCACAAAGTTTTCCCTACTCAAATTTGTCTCTTTTGGATTCTTTTATTTTAAAATGCAGACATAATTTTTTTAAAACAGCCTCTTTAATCTTTATATCTGTCACTTAATATGCATGTAATCAATGTATAAACTGTCATCTTGCATATTAATTACTTTCAGGTATTCATGCATGCATGTATAATATTCTGACATACTCAAAATGCTTCTTTATTTTGCTAAACCTAATTTTACACACATTTTTCTTTGTCATTATGCCATTTTTTATCTTCTTTATACTGATAATATGACTTCTAAGCTTTCTCTTTATGTACAAAATCTCTTAATGGCAATATATATATACTTCTTTCTATCTTTTCAACAAACTTATTTAAAAAAAAAAAATAAGAAATGAGCATTGTTGTAAAATATATTTCTCAAAACTTAAAATGCATACATCAAGCCATCACTTTTCATAGTTTACAAATTAGTGCTGTTTATCAAATAACAAATAATGTTTAACAATTCATTTTTATCTAAATAATAATTATTTTTGTTGTATATAATTTTGAGGCTACTTTGTCTAAAGTAACTAAATGTTTCTGATTAAATTTATTAGTACTTGTGACTTGAGGATGCTGTGTATTCAGAGTAACAGTTCTTGGTATAATATTCATAAAATTGGCAACAAAACCTACCCTTTTTAGTTCTGGGAACTTGTTTCTAAAACCATTAATCTAGAAAAATGTCTCCACATTTTTTTTGTTTGTTTTTGCTATTGTCCGAGATTTCTTAGGATTTTTTAAAGAATATTTGGAAGGTCATAACTAAATTCGAAGATAAATTATTTAAATTTCATATTCAAAACTTTTGAAATTTAGTATAAGCAAATAGCCAATCTCATGATAATATATGATGGTTTTCAAAGAGCTTTACTGCTGTAAAATTGTGTTGATTGTCAATAATCTGTGTAGTTTCTCAAGTAAATGGTTTGTTTTAGAAATTTTCTAAACATATAACTTAATTATCTTTTCTTCAGATAACTTAGACCATTGATTTGAAGAATTGGTATTTAGGGTGTTTTGTTTATAAATAATTTGTTTTTCGTTTATTTGGTATTGCTACCGAAGTCATATCTTATATTTTCAAAATGTCATGTTCAGAATATTTCCTCGTTGACTAAAAATTGATACTTTTTCTTTACGTATAGTTATGTATTTTTTAAATAAATTTTTATGTGTAAATTTAACAGATAATTAAACTATCATGAATTCTAAATTTTAAAATCAAGTGGATAGTGGAGTTTTAAGTACTTATTTATAGTCTTGATATTTTGAAAGGAATAAAAAAGTTGAAAATTCTATTCATGAGAATTCATATGCTTAAACCGTAATTAAATAAACTAATCAGGATATAAGGGTATCTCTAAAATCACAAATCTACTAAATTGTGCATTGCTTTATGAACAGTATTTAAAATAGGATACACTTGAAATTGTGCTGTATAATATAAATGCATAATATTTAATATACATACCATATTAGTGAAAAAGTATTTACAGTTGTATATTAGAAAGGTGGAAATAAAGTCCCAAGCCTTCAGTTTCTTTCTCCCAACTGTGTTTGCTACATTAGTCAAATTCTGTCTGTTAAATCCAAAGTCTATTGATTTGAGGGTCATTAAACCAAGAGTTTTCTGTATTCTTTTAACAGCTAATTTGCCTGAAATATCTGATGTTTCTTGATTAAATGCAATTTATTATTTATGTAGTAAGGTTTGTGAACAATTCAAAATATTAATAATTTTATCATGGAAAAATTATGTAATAATATTAATAATTTTTATCTCAGGAAAGATGAAGACAAGCTGCATGATTTAGTTACGGAAAAAGCTTTTCCAGTAGGTCTTATTTCTTTTCTAATAAAAATGTGAGAAAATAAAATTTTGAGTGTTTCATATGTAGATAATATGTAACATTTTATTCTTGTTTCAGGAAATGACGGAGAATACAAAAAATAAGACCATTGTATGGAAATTTATACAACAACTCGAGCCTCCTCGAATTGTTCATATACGCACCACAGAACTTGTATCCAAAAGCAATATATTTGCTCAGATTACCTGCAGATTGCATACTCAGCAAGTATGTTAATATTACTTTAATATTTATTAATGATATTCATGTCAAAAGAAATATTAATTAAGAATTAGATTTACTGGGAGAAAAAGGAAATCTAACAAATGAACTTGTTTAAAAATAGTTTTTAACATGCACTGTTATAGTAAATATTTAATTAGACTAAAAAAAAAGGAAATAATTTTAAATTACAGATATATTGTATTTTAGAGTATTGACATTCATATAATGGCAAGTCATTTGCTTATGTTGCATCATTAGTTAATTGTATATTCAGAACAAGTTTAGCTATAATCTAATCTTGTTCTAATTATATTATCAGACTATTTTTTTAATATTTATTTTGGCCTAGTATGTGTGTTATGCATGTTTTTAGAACAACTGTTCTTTGAAAACATTTTTGTGTATAAATTTTTGTTTTCTATTATTTTGAATTTGCTTGTTGGTATCATCATTATGATGTTATTTTTGCATTAAATAAATTTCTTTTATATGTATATGCTATGATTCAGACGCTACTGATGGATACTTTGTTGTCTTCACTCTTATATCGTTCATTCTTGCACAGGATGCACTTGTTAATGGCTGGTAACCTATTGAATTAAACTATTCTATAGTTTAAATTTAGTGTCATATTGCTTACAACAAAAGTGTTGTTATGACTATGTTAAATCAGTATCTTCATTTGACAAACTATCATCTTGAAATGGTAGAAATTGTAATTGCTGCTGAGTCATTGTTACAATAATTCATTTTACATACTTGGAATACTTTGTTATCTGTATTTCACATACTTAATTCACTTCTTCATCCAACATTTTTGAAGATAATCGATAAAGCTATACTTTATAATATACAGGTTTGTATCAAACAATTCTGTACTCTCAAATGATGTTTTTACACTTTTGTGATTCAAACTTTAATTATTGAATCTTAGCCAACATGGAAGAAATTATAAAAGAAGCTCTCCAGAATCTAAAGATAATGTCAAATATAATCTCTGATTTATCTTCAGTTTACAGTCTGTGTGATCAAATATCTGTGGTGGCTCTCCTCACAGCCAAATGGAAGGTGCATGCAATTTGGCTGTTATCAAACATGTTAAAACATTGTTTCTGGGATGAATTACAGTAAATTCTCGATTATCTGGCATTCAAGTATCTGGAAAGCTCAACTAACCGGAAAAATTAGAAAATGAGTTTTTCTAAAAATTTTTATCCGCACGCCAAAATTTATCATGCGCGTGCTCGCACCGTTCCATTCATGCGGATTTCTAAATGCAACGTCCGCTACGCATGGAGGGGTGGCCAGAAGGAAAAAACCAATATACAGTACTGTGGCGTACACAGATTTGTTTTATGAGGGGGGGGGGCGCCCCAAAAGCAAAAGTGAAAACCAAAAAATAAAAGGTCCTCACCTTTCGCCGAAAAACGAGACCTAAAAACGAAATCTAACCAAAAAGAAAAAAGGTAAAGGAACAGAACCGGTTAAAAAAATAAAAAAAATAAAAAAAAACACCTTATGGGGGGTTACTCCAGATTGGTAAGTTTCTTTCTTTTCCTTTGTTTATTTACTCTCCGAATACCGGCAGATGCTGATTGCGATTACGTAATAACATGTGCGGGAGAATTGGAGGCGTGCGTATTGCGCAATAACCCTTGCGATTTTTTAAAAGATAATTAATTAGTTTTGATATTCAATCTGGGATTTGTTATGATCACTTAAAAGAGTTTTATTATGCTTAGTAGAATATTTTCCAGTTACGTTGGCTATTTTTATATGTTTATATTTTTGCAATATTTACGGTAAAAATTCGGCTACAGATCATACTTTATTTTATCATCAGTGTTAAATTAAAATCTTCATAATATGTTTTGTAAATACAATGTTAGGGAAGATACAGAAGTATTCTTAAAAATTATATTTAATTCACATTTCAAAATGACAAATTATTTGGCCGAAAAAATCTTTGGAAAAAAAAGACTACAATCTACGTCACCCCCATTTTTCCCGTCACTCTCAACTATCCGGACTTTTCAGGTATCCGGAAATCGGCGTTTCCCGCGCATGCCGGTTAGTTAAGCTTTTACTGTAGTTGGAAAAGAGTTAGTGACCCCATATATATATATATCTATACTTATAAAAGGCAATGTTTGTGTGTGTGTGTGTGTGCGTGTGTGTGTGTTTGTCGGCGATGTCCAGACGAATCTATCGCACTTACAGCCATGAAATTTGGTACACAGGTAGTCGTAATGGTGACTGAATGCATCTCGAAGCCGAAATTTTAAATTTTAATCTAGAATTTTTTTTATTTAATGTTTTGTGTTGTTTTGGTTGATTTTTCGCACTAATTTCTCAATAGAATGGTTTCAAATAATTGTACGACAAAAATAGATAGACCATCGGAAAGAGCACGCGATTTCCGTTCTAATGAAGTTAGTTTTGAATTCCTAACGCAATTTACTGAATTTTGAGAAATTTTTTAAAAATACTCAGTTTTGGCTTCAAGATGTTACTTTTGATTTTAAATTTGTTACATCCGACTTTCTAATAACACTATTATTTTCAATTTTTTTCAGCATATAGGTAGAACGGTTGTGTCGGATTTAAAACAACAACGGTTAAAATATCTTTTCAAGTTTTTTTTTAATTTATTTATTTCTGGGCGGTTGAGAGTTATTTTTCCGGAGAGAGTTCGTCGCGCGGCACGGCACTTCGGAACGCAGATAGCTATGTGATTGGTTGAAGGGGAGGTGACGTCATAACCTTGAATTGAACGACTGATTATTATTTTCGGCAGTAACTTAACGCATTTATTCATCTCGCATACTTTGCTTGCAGTATAATAATTTTCACGTTGCAATTTTTTAATATTGTTTATCGCGAAAAAAATAATAAGCGGGAAAATCAATAATGTGTATCTTTTGTTTTGATTTTGTTTTCAAAACTTTTTCATGTCATTGTGGGCGTTTTTTTTTTTTTTTTTT
>BGPR01031837.1:0-17821 GCA_013235015.1 Araneus ventricosus | reverse complement strand
ACTCGAATCTTCGAATGGAAAACGTCGTAATGTAATCGTAACTGTAATTTAAATTACATACATTATTTATAAGTATGCCTGGGTATGCAGCATATTCAGCTTTTATTAAATTCTATAAAATTATTCGAAAATTCAAGCTTAAAAAACAATGTGTGGAAAATTCCTGATCATTTTGTTTCTCTTCGAGAGAAAAACAAATTCCGCTCGCTGCAATGCCGATATTTTTTTAAATCTTAATGGTATTCAACTGAAATTTTTATGTAAATTGCCCTACATATCTGGCTTTGAAGTTGTGAAAGAAAAATTAGGTTATGTTTCGCACATGCGCAATAAAAAAATGTTTACTACAAATACTGATATTTCCTCTATTATTCAAATTATTTACTTCAAATTTTAATACAATGCCTCTCTACTATATTGTCGAGTATTCTGTACGTTTTGTATAATTTGGTTGAAAACTTTGCATGTTATAAGCAGTAGCGGAGTTTGACAATATGAGGCCCCCTCCAAAAAAAACCTCTATTGGTGATGCAAATGTGTAATGTAAAATAACTTACTTATGCTTTTAATTCCAGGTCTATGTTTATCTTCCTTATTCAATTTGAAAATAATTTTTGTATTGTTGTTTATCTGATTTCTAACATTTATTTCCCTCATTTTTACAAAGAATATACTTTATTCTTGGAAAAGTATATATGATATGTTATTTTTCATAACGTTATACGTAGGGTTGTCATAATTTCCAGTTATTGATACGGGACATCCAAGTGCTAAATAAATAAAACATGAAAAAAGTAGGTAGGTAATGGTTTATTTTACTCTGATAAAAAAGCAATAAAGCTCAAGCAATCTAATAAAATGATCACTTAGAATAATAAAAAAGATGTCATATTTTAAAGTTTATTTTGCTTACTTAATTGTATCATTTTATTCTTTCACATAATTATAAAATTGGGCGCAAATCATTTTTCAATTATAATGACAAATAAAAATTGCTTCAGTTGTCTTCGCTGATAACCCGTTTCTTCCTTCCGACCACTGAGCTGACATTAAGGAAAACATTCTCCCCACATTAGCATTGTTGGCTGGAAAGGCAAATACGTATTCGCAGAGCTTTATAAGACATGACTTCCAATCAATATACTTTGTATCTGCAAAAAACTTCAGTCATTTCTCTTGCAAATTCAATTTCATAATTGCTTCGTAGTTTTGGTTGGTATTATTTTTCTCTAAATAATCTTTTACATATACAAACTGGTTGAATAGAATCTCAGTGTTGACAACATCGGTGTTTCTTACCTATAAATATGCAGTGTTACGTTCTATTTCTTTCCGGCAGAGTTTAGCGAGAAAACGGGACAAATAGCAATATGTGACTGAGTAGTGAAATACTGTGACAGTCCCGTATATACGGGACGTATGGCAACCCTAATTATATGCATATATAAAATAGATAAAGATATTAAAATACCCATCCCTTTAAATTTTTCATTTTACTCCAAACTGAGCTGTTTTTCGTTTGATAATATACAACATTTAAGAAGAAGTTATTTGTTTCGATTTTTGCGTCTATCTAGATGGGTTGGACATAAGTGTTCAAACATTCAAATGTTATATTAAATAGGAAACTGCATTTCAAAATTGTTTTTAATAAATATTTTTTTTAATTTTCTTACGTTTAATAAAGGAAACTTATTCAGTTAAAAAAGAGAAATGAACTCATAAATCAACAATTTATATTTATGAACTATAAATTTTACCATAAACTGAGAACCATTTTATATTTCTTCTAAATTTCGAGCTCGAATGAACAGTGTCAACTGTTTGTTCTAAAGGACAGAATTGTATAATCTAATAACAATACAGGCAAAAAAGAGGGAAATAATAAAATTATCCCCCCCCCGAAATTTTTATAAAAACAGCACTTTGAGATGAATTAAGATAATTTTTCAAAAAAAAATGTGTCATCTAGTTTAAGCTCTGCAAAGTAAATAATTAAAATCCTTTTCTCTTGTTAAAAAATGAAAATGTGAATCGTAAAATAAAGCAATGACTTTCAAAAATAATATAACTAATCAAAAGTATAGATGGGTGACAGAATAATGTGAACACTTTTGAATTTGCACATCTTTTCAAACATCTCCCGAAAGGTTGAAAGGATTTTCCTAGAACTTCGACCATGTAAAGAAAAGGATTCAACTCACAGTTTACAGGGAAGATTCGGTCACGATGGCCTTTAGGGGACTGACCAGAAATTGATGAAGAAAATGATTTTGGACTCGTCCCATTTTATAGAAAGCTGATAATGAGTTGCAACTTTCACCAATGGTTTCGCTTGATAAGCGCAATATTTACATGCATTTGTGTAAAATAAAAAAAGCACGAATATTCAGGAAGCTATAAAGGTTTTCTTAAAAAATTCCCAAATTTTCCCACACGTTGTTTTCTTATAACATACAGAGTTTTCAGCCAAATTTATACGAAACTTACAGAATTCATGATAATATGTTGGCGAAGTATTGTAATAAAATTTGAAGTAAATACTTTGAATATTAGAGGAAATATGAGTATTTGTAGTAAATAATTTTTTACTACGCATGTGCGAAACGTAGCCTAATTTTTCTTTCATAACTTCAAAGGCAGATATATAGGACAGCTTATATAAATTCCAGTTGAATACCGTTAAGATTCAGGAAGATACCTGTATTGCAGCGATATGAATTTTAGTTGCGCTGTAAGAAAAGCCAAATGATGATGAGGGTTTTTCTACAAATGATATTGTTTTAATTTGAATCTTCGAATAGTTATCGACGAACTGCAATCTAAGTAATGTATTTAATTTATAAGTATACAAGGTTTTACAGGATATTCAAATTTCATAAAATTTAATATTACTGTTAGAATCGATTTAATCGCTATACAAGCTGTTTTGAAGTTACAAATATTAAGACAAACTGAAATAACAAAATATTTAAATGTGGATCAGGAGAGTTGGTGTTAGTATCCTGCAAATAAAAAAAAATGCAAAATCTTAATTTAGTAAGTAATTTTTTTTAAAGTAGTAAAAAAAAAAAAATGACAACTTTTTTGAACAATCTAAATACTGTAATACAAAGTTTGCCAGGACTGTTGAGACAGACAGATAACTGCGAAAGAAACTGGACCACACTGAATCTGCAAGCGAATTTGAAAACATGAAAAAAAATCCTAAGAATGAAGTCCTGAAATTTAAGCGATACTTGATTTTATATAAATTCAATTCGAGTACTCGGTTCTTAAAATTAAATGAAAGCATTAAATTAAATTACCTTGGTAATGCAAGAAAAAAAAGTATTACGATGCGTATGGCGCCAAAATTTGCGGGGCCCCTAAGCAGTTAGTTATTTATTTTGCCCTGCGCAGTTCTACACCTGTGAAATCAATTTACAGAACGTAGTGGCTTGGGTCCAATGGACCTATCATCAAAAGAATGTCGTCTTCTGCATCTCGTTTTCTATAGAGCATATTCCTATGTGACTAACAGGTTAATTTATCAATAATGATACACATTAGTCACACTAGGACTTAATTTCTCTCCCCCCCCCCCAACGTTTCGTTTGGCTGTTTTCATTTACTCAATAATTATTTTGAAGCAAAGAGGGAGAAACCTTCCAGTGAGGAGAGGATCATACTATAAATAAGGCGGCAATGTCATAAATTTGCCGTCGACTTAGCGCTATTATGTTTCTCGCATAGATTTTGAGGCCCCCTAGAGTATCGAGGCACGAACGCCTGTGCGGAAATCCGCCACTGAGAACAAGGAGTTACAGTAACAACAACAACAGATCCTCGTAATCTTCATCTTTCAAGGTTTGAAATAATTCCTAGATACAATGATCTTCTTCAAAAAGTGCGGAAAGTGGTGAAGTTATTCAAAAGATCGGCTACTGAATACGATATGTACCTGCAAAAGTATGTGAAAGAAGATACAGGCAAAGAATTAAGCCTTATTTTAGACTTCCGCACACATTGGAATAGTCTTCTGGCTATGATAGAAAGATTTCATAAGCTGAAAGTGTGTATAGATAAAGCTTTGATTGATAAAGGATCTGACACAAAATTTAGCTACCTAGAATGGTCGAAAATAAAAGACCTGATTGAGAGTTTGCAGCCATTTAAGTTGGCTGTAGATGCACTATGCAGAAGAGATTCGACCCTGTTAACTGCTGAAACAACACTAAAGTTTATTTTAGAGAAGTTGCTTACTCAAGACACAATGTTAAGTGTTGAATTATTTGAGGCACTGCGTGTGAGGATAAAAAAACGCCGCACTGTAGTAACAGGAATATTAATATACTTACAGAATACAAAAAATATGATGATACAAGACGGGCTGATGATACATTTAATATGCCGAAAAAAGTTATACGACTAGAAATGAAAAATATCTTAGAAAGAGTTATTCAAGATGATAGCTTTAACGAAAACACAGATAATATAGTAGAAAATAACTTAGATTCCTCGTCATTGAAAAATGATTTGACATCACAGAAAGAATTACAAATGCAAATCCAGCAAGATATGAAAACCTATAGCATAAATACCAGAAAAGAGAAAGATTTTGAGAAAATATTAAAAAAGGAAATGACTGAATATGAAAGTGAAGGAGTTTGAGGAAAATACTTGTCTTCTATTCATGAGTATTTGTTGACAATAAAACCAAGTGTAGAAGCAGAAAGGGCCTTCGCAGTCGCTGGTTATATTTGTAGCTCTGTAAGAAGTCGATTGGCAGATGACACAATTAACACTATTTGTTTCCTACGATCCTTTTTTCAAAACCAAAAGTGATTTATTTATAATTGTTTTACTTAAAATAATAATTTAAAGTAAGTATATTTAAAAATAAGTTTTTAGCTAGTTATTGTGATAATTGTGCCATTGATTAAACAGATCCATGATGACTGTCATAATTATAAGAATGAGACTGCTTGGCTTGCCTAAATTACCTAATTATTGTGATCTCAGTTGATAAGATTGATTTAGTTAGATTTAATATAAGTTACTTGCATAATGTAATGTTAGTTACATTACAAGATATCATTGATGTCATTTGAGAAATCTAGTAAGTGAGACTGAACTTAACTGCCCGTCACATTTAATTATTACTAAACTAATATAGCAATTACAATTTAACTAGTTGCACTATACTAAATTTTTATTGTTAATTCATACGTAAATGTTGATTAATTATAACAGTGTAAATAAAGTTGATTTCATAAGAAATTAACCCTTTTTTTATAAACTTTGCAATGCACTTACTTGATCATCTTTTATACAGTTGATTTTGGAATGAAAAGGCAAAATAGTTTTGATGTGACCAATCCGGCCAGATCCAATCGGATCCGACCGGATTGAAATTGGTGCCGGATTGCAATCCCTAGTCTCACATCTTGCAACATGTGATGGAACAGATAGTGGATCACGTAACTCAAGAAAATTATACAAAATAACTAAACAAATTCATATATTCTTCAAAAAAAAGAAAAGAAAAAAACAGTAAAAAGTACTTGGGGCAAGATGACGAGGTCGTCAACTTGCCCCTGCTAACTTGTCCTCAACGGCAATGTTAACAGTCTTTTCTTTTTTTTGGTGGGATTAACAAGAATAGGATAAAAATAAATAGTGATTTTGAAAAGCGTATTGTCTAATTATGCATAGCAAAGAATAAACAGATATCTTCGGTGTTAGTTCACTAGATCTTACGTTGAGGGTTTTGAAAATTACAACACGTCAGGCAGAAAACACAAACACCATATAACAAACAACGAAATGGCGTCAGTAGCTTCACTATGCGATTTTTTAGTGAGCAGCAGTGTAGAGGGCTGGCAGTATCGGTAAGGCAGCGCTACCTAGTAGTATGAACTTAAAATAAGCCATTCGCCATCTTGCCCTGTCTTCCCTTACTTATTTACAAAGTTTTAACATCTTAACAGACTTGACCGATGTAATGTCTTGGCCTAAGTGTGACCAAATAATTCAAGCTTAGGTTGGCCTAAGTACTTTTATTTAATACAGCAATAATTAAGAAACACTTCTCGCAGAGAAGTCTTGATTTAATATGATTATTTACAAAGGAATCAACAAAATCATGGTTCTAAACGTCAAAGTTCCATGAGCCATTTGTCCATGAAGACTAGTAATCATCGGATGGATAACTTCCACCTATCAACGTGATACCAAACCACGAGACTACCAAGAGTGCTCGCAAGTTCATGAGCCGAGAGTTCGGGGATGCCGATTCCCCGGGGTTGTCTACCAAAGTCCGACTTCAGTCGGGACTTTCAATCCGCTAATCACACAGCTTTCTTCGGTACTCCGGAGCCTGAAACCTCGTTCGAGACGCCTAATCCGTTTCTCTCTCGTCTCTCCTCGAACATCAGTTTTATTCCCTCCTTCAGGGGGTGGATGAAGTGGTGAAGCTCCACCTATCTTTTCCTTCACTGGATAATGGTACTCTGGTTGACCAACAGCTCCCTTCCTAGTGGTCAACCCCGATTATGGGAAGGTTCTTGAGTTTTCGCACCACCGGCCTATTCAGAAATGATACCAAAGGGTACCGCTAATGTGTTCGCTGACAGTGATGGATTCCTCCGCATTGTGGCGGTCCTCTGTGTAAAGTCCTTTCTCTTGCCTCCGTCTCGTTAGCGATGTCCAGGTGCAACTCCTGCTGTTTGCCGCCAATATCAAAAGGGCCGGCACTCTTTTCCTCATGGGAACGTTGCTCGCGGGAAGGAAACCTTACACCGAGCTCCACCCGTGCATCGAATTATATAAATTTTAACTTTATAGGCTAAAATTAAGTCATTTATAAGAGTTATAACTCGATACAAAAATGACCGGTAATCCATTAACATCTCAAGCGTTCTGTGGACATGAAATTGAATCAATACGAAAATGCATCCCCAAAACAGAGTGGTGGGGAAGAGATTATCTAATTTGATAGGACAAAAAGACTACACTGTTAAGTGGGAAATTTGTTGCAATTGAAAATTCTCAAGCTTCTCAAATTTTGAATAACTCGAAATCTTTTATAAATCTTCTGTACGTAGTTCGAATCGAGGATGGGTTTTTATGGAGTCGTAACAACTTTTATGGCCTTCCATGTTTTTGTTTTACTGAATTATTTTAACGTAAATCCCTTCAAAAGGATGCAAAAGATCGAATTAAGCAATGGGTCAATAAGAAAATTATCGTACCTTTACGATAATTTTAATACGCATAACATCTACTCAGATCTTGAAGCAGAAAATTTTAATGCCTCCTTTACAATGGTAAGATGATATCTAACGTGGAGAACTCTGTTCAAATGCTTTGAAGAAATTAAGGTTTTTGAAGCTATGTTATATACTTTTGATCGACATTTTTCGGAAGTAATTTTAATTCAATTAATTACAATTTTCATGGAGTTAAAAATCAATTAATTATTGTTGTGGGGTCTTTTATCCTCAAATAATTCACTAAACAGATTGTTACTGTGTTATTTTTACTTTTTATTCATTCATTTATTTATTTTTAAATGATCGAGAAACTAAAAAAAAAAAAATTATAAAAACCCTCTTTAGTGTTCTTCAGTATGAACAACGTTTTCCCTTTTATCCTTAAACAATATCCTAACGTACTAGAAAAAAAATGTTCTTTAAACAGAAAGTTGCGAATTGAATTTAAATTAATATGAAAAGAGACGACCTATAAATTAACATATTAACAGCAGATCGCTATAAATATATTGATTATTTTTAGATGATAATTAATTCTTAAAAATCTGAAAAGAATCCCGCTTAATTTTATTAACACTTATACGCAGTCCTGATTTTCGCTCGTTTATTGTTTTCGTCTCTGAGTAATTGTTAATTTTGAAGATACTGGCGAATCCAGGGAGGGTGGTATGGGGCTGCAGGCTGCAGCCCCTTCCGAGCTAAAACCAGAATTCTTGATTTTTTTATAAATCACTACACCTGTTTGTTCTTAATCTCCTTTAAATAAATAAATAAAATAAAATAAAAACGAGGCAACATTGCTTTCTAGCTTTCACAAGCTGGAAAATTTTTTAGCTTTTGTAATCATTTCACTCGTACTTGTAGCGTTAACGCTGTCGAAAACATTTTTTAGCTAGTTATTTCATTGTGTTTTTATTGCTTTATCGAAAATATTGTAGTGTCCTTTGTGATTCGTGAGATGTCACAACGATACAAAAATTTTATGACCTCAGCATTCCCTGATCAAAATCCTGGATTCGCCACTGTTTGAAGATATCATCGACATGAATAGCATCAGTCTATCATAGCTCGAAACGTACAGATGTAATGTATCAATAATTGCCTATAGCAATTTTATTACGCATACGGAAGTACCTACTCAATAGTATTTTTTAAAATAAAAACTATTCGGAGCAATAGTACTATCGAGTCATTTGAACGAAAACTCGGCAATATCGATTTCAATAGCATTAATATTTTATCAATGCGTAAATGATACTAATCAAATTGATACATGAAAAAAATAATATAAGATTTTTTCCCATATTTTACACAATCGAAAAAGAAGGGACTTTCGAAAAGCAAAATATCTATTTACTATTATTAAACTTTGAATTTCAAGTGAGTGTGTTAAACTATATGATATAAATCTCATTTTTATATCATACAAATTTATGTTACTTGAAATATTTATGATAAATTCATATTTACGTTATCATCAACAAACAACAACATTTTCTCCGCCTCGCCTATTCCTTTCCCCCGTATCGACACAGAACACGGAAGAGTAACGAATTACGCTTCAATTACATACATAAAGAGCGGATGCTTTTTGTTACTCCTTATAAATTACATATGAATAACTGCTAACTTTTAACCTTTTATCAACAAATAAATATTTTGGGACACTCTTTTCTTCCTGTCCTACATCAATGGGAATTCAACGGAGCGCGTCAAGGGGTTTGTTCAAGTATTTAACAGATCGTCACGATCCCAGAGGGGTTAATACCAGCGATCCATTCGCTAACTTAACTAAATAAGGCAACGGGTCAGTTTTGACATTCAGGCAGAATTGCCCGCATGAGCTGAAAGTCGCTGTTTTTTAAATTAAGGTAAGCCAAAATCCTATGAAGTTCTTTTGCGTTCATTTGGTGCTTATCATATTTGTATTTTTTGCTAATTTTTAGTTCCCAGCAATATATTCTCTTAGATAATAGTTTCTTGAGCTAAATTCTAAGCAGAATTTAAGAAAAATTTTATGCAAAAACTAAACCTTTCTCTCGAAAAATTCGGGGAAATTTTAAAGAAAAAATGAAAATAAAAGTATACAAATCAGTATAAATTATCGGCGCGGCTTAGCCAAATCATGGCTCTTGCGTCATTAACCGTAACATACCTACCTACCTAATGTATAAATTATTCTGAAATATAATATGAATTTCAAAAACGTATGAAATTCTTTTGCTTTCATCGATGCTTATCATATTTGTATTTTTTGGTTAATTTTTAGTTTGCAGTAATTATAATTTCTTGAACTATATTCTATGTAGAATTTAAGAAATATTTTATGCAAAAATTAAGCCTTTCTCTCGAAAAATTCGGAAACATTTTGAGATAAAAAAGGCATACAAATCCGTATGAATTATTCTGGAATATAATAGATTCTTTGGCAATCCTGGCAAGGAGAAAAGTCAACCATCAGTATTCAAACCATTAATTCTATCGTTGAATTGTTGGAATTTTTCGCATTTTCAATAGCTTGATTTAAATATTCATTTGAAGAAAATTATGGTTATCGACTTTATCTGAATTTGCTTAGCATTGCGAGAGATATTTGTAAAGATTAAAAGTGTATCTTAGAATATTTTTCTATACATCTTCCTAAGTATGTACCGTAAAACTGAGAGACTTTTTGTGGCACTTTTTGAAATTTTCTTAAATGTTCACACAGAATATACCGTGCAAGGAATACTCAACTTTTATTCTTCCTCTATTTTTGGAGGTAAACATATCAGTGATAACCTGTATAGTTAAATAATAATTTTTAATTCGTCACGAAGTCTTCTTTCAATGAAGAGTGACTTTCCAATAGGCTGTTTTTCCCTTTAAATAATTAAATTCCTTTAAGATAATTGAAAGAATTAATGTTGCAGGGATTTGACTGAAATCCGATGAGTTTAAGGTTGATGAATGGAAAACTTATATAAAATACTAACGGTAAATCGTACCTCTTCGGAACCCTTAAGAAGTTCTGTGATAAACATCATTGCCTAAAAGTTTATTCGATGCATAAATGATGTTCGTCCTCGTCTCCTGAACACGGTTCAAAACTACGAGGTCCATCCCCTAGCCCACTTGGAGCACCAAAATGAGACATTAATCCACAAAATCAACCGAAAAACTCTGCTTTCTGTTGCTTTAAATTTTTGGCTACGATTGTTGTTCCGTTTTTAACTTTCTCGTACACGAAGTATACAGAGCGAAAGTAATGCAATCCTCAAAAAAATTTCACCACAAGATCTTGATGAACCTTAACGTTTCAGACTTGCCTGAGTCATTTTTTGGATGTCTGTCTGATTGTCTATCTGTCTGTCTGTGAGCATAATAACTCAAAAACGGAAAAAAATTAGGCAAGTGAAATTCAGTGTGTTATCTTTACACCAAAATTATAGATTTCTATAAAATTTTTTGGAAATCCAGCCCGGGATATCTGTTTGTCTGTCCGTTCGTATGCATGCGAAAACGATAAATCAAAATTGCAACTAGCTAAATTTTGAACCAAATCCATTTGCGCCCTGATTTTCTTCCAGTCTGTCTGTTCATGTATTTGTAGACGCGATAACTCAAAAAGGAAAGTGCTAGTTAAATAAATTCGGTAAGCCGTCTTGTAGCTAAAACTGTAGACCTGTATCAAAGGGAAGAGGTCCAAAATGCACGCTCGCTTTTTTTCACTATACTACTGTCCTACCGCCGGGAGAAAAACCCAGAACAGGGTTGTCTCACGTAGACGAGTCGAAGAAAGGAGGGAAACGGATATAAAATCAACCGCAACATTTGGCAAAATAAGCGCTCTTCGTTTGGCGAAAATTCGTTTTCGACCAAAGTGCAAACGTGACTCGAAGGTCACGGTACAAAGCGAAATAAAACTTCCGCCGGTTCTATCTGCGCCAAACGAAATGAAGTCCGTTTCTTCACCCCTAAAATGCAGTGGAATATCCAGTTTCCATAACATCCGCCACCGGGATGTCTAGTGTCTAGGGTTTTTCTCGTGACGGTAAGGCAGCACGAAGCACATATTGTACAAGTATACGAAAAAGTCAAGAGAAGAACACTCCCCCCTTATAGTACCCCACTTTTCACCACAGTATACCCCCGAACTCGGAGCGAGGACGGCTCCCTGTCGGTTAAGGACGCATACGTGAACCTTTATTGAAAAAAAAAGCTTAAGAAAATTACAAACTTATATAACTAAATACAAATGCATACCATTGAATTCGAAACATAGACATAAAACACCCTAGAAATATCCAGTGAAAGTTAATACATAAAATACATTATTATTTACAAAGGGATATAACAAAACTAAAATTAAGTCTATAAGAAAAACATAAAAAGTATACCACAAAATAATTAAATCAAAATAATTGAAAACAAATGTATTTACAGTTGCAAAGATTTAGGAGATGCCTGTTACTAATTACCAAGGACTATGTTGTTGCGTAAACATACTACCAGGGAACAATATTTAGAATAAAAACGCTTTCTTGAATTTTTTATTTAAGGAATATTTTACAGTTCACGATGCTGCAGTAGTCGAAGAGTATTTGACACAACGCACGAGAGTTGGACGTGTAAAAGTTATCGGCAAATGAATAGCCAATACTTGTTACGGGCTAAATAATTATATTGATGATTTGAATTTATGACAGATGACAGTCCTTTACTTACTAATTGAGCCAATTTCTTATTGAATACCTAGAAACATAAACATGATTGGTAAAAATGAATGCAGATTATTGGGGAGCCTTGAACTATGCTTCTGGGACAAAATATAGTACCCCACTGTCAATATAGTAAATTTCTAAAATTTTCTAGGCGCAACATGTCATTTCCTTTACAGCAAAAAAAGGTCTTGAAAAGTTGGCGGGTGGAGTCAAGGGACTCCAACAAAATCTCCTATCACGTATTTTGTTTTTTCAGGGCCTTATAATGGAGACAAGCCGAGCGAAATGCTTTATTCGATGCACTCTTATAGCAATTGGAATTTTGGCAATCACAGACAGTGTGTTTATACCTTTGGTGGTAAGTGTAGCTTATCTCCGCACGTATATCTTTGGATAATGTTCGCGCGTGCATCTCACAGATATATCTTTCCAATTCAACAAATTTTTTAGTAAATATTAAAAGTTTCTATAAAAATTTCACGGCTTAATCATAATTTTCTACCTATTCATAATTATATTAAAGCGCTATGTAGGATTACCATACATCCGGATTTCGCCCGGACAGTCCGGATCTGTAGCTCACGTCCTGAATAGTGTCCGGATTTACGCCAATGATTGCGGCGAGAAAGAAATTTTGTTGTAATTGAGAAAATCTGATGTATTCGAAAAAGTTGACGCCATTCTGCTAATGACAGAAAATTCATTGTTTACATCAATTCTTGATGAGAAAGTGGATGAGTCCCCTTACCAAGGCAACTGAAAATTAAAAACTTTCGGCAGACTGGCCAGTTCTGATTTAATTCTTTATTTCATTACTATAATTTTGAATTACCAAATATTAATTTTAAAAATGTATATTCTTTGCATTCTGACGTCTTAAATTTTTTTCACTTTCTCAGACTTTGTGCTAGTGTTATGAAAGAGGGTAGTAGGCATCATTTGAAATTTTATACTAAACTTTGACTTCCCCCTCCCCCTCCTCCGGTGTGTCCGGATTTCAACTAAAAGAATTATGGTAACCCTAAGTAAAAATGAAAAGGCGCATAATGGAAATTTTAATAAACCACTTTCATTATTACAAACTTAATGCTACTATTGCAAATTCATTTAAAAGTAAATAATTTTAAACTTTTTAAGATAGCACTAGTATATTTCTACATAGTATTGAAAATAATAATGAAATTTTAAAATTAAGCATTTATCATAAAAGAGAGAAAACCCATACTTCTATTGTACAAATTATACACTTCTTATGTACAAATTATACACTTCTTATGTACAAATTATACACTTCTTATTTTATACGATTTGTATGCATGCAGGTGGGCATTTTATTAAAAAAATCTTAATCTTAGTTTTTAAAAAAATCTTAAAATAATAGGAACGGTGAATAATGCATGAGGCAGAATATGTGCAAATTTTAAAAAGGGGGAAAACGATGTACAACCGAAACTTTGCGTCGTATAAAAGAAGTACATTAGCATTACAATGTTTACGAATGAATCAGGACTTTGTTGAAACGACGTATAAATAAAAAACGTATAAACGATGCTTTACAGTAATAATAACAATACACAACATTCACCAATGAGTGATTGCTAGTCATATTGCATCTCTATTGTTACACTGCCTGCTTTTAAGACTTTCATTTTCATCATCTGGCCACGGATGAACAAAGTTTTCACATTTTAAATCTTTTATAATTTACCTTAATTATTCAATTTTTTTTTTGTTTCTGGTTAGGTCTATCGCATATGCTACCAGTCGACAAGTCAGTTTGTACCGGTAAGTTATTAATATATTCATTCATTATTTATTTATTTATCTTTTTTCAATATGCCCACAAACTGGGTGAACATAAAGTCTTACCCTGATTACAAGAATTTATTTCCCAAAAACTATGATCTTTAGACATAAGTTTTCTTTGTAAACTGTAAACATCGCAATCGTGTTTGTAATAAGACAAATTACTCTCGAAAACTTCGAAGTGTGCTTTCTTTGTAGCTCAAAGAATGCCAAAGCGGTATTCCAGTTCTCGCCACGTGTTAATTAATATTTGTTCTGTAACACTAGGCTCAGCATATGTTATTCCAGTCTACAATTTCATTATCACGAACTACTGTGGTAAAGGCTCTTTCCTTGATATAACACCGAAAAAAGAAATCAAAAGGAGTAACATCAGGAGAACTGGGAGGAATCCATCTCTCCCAATCTTTCACCATCGGCCTGCCACTGTTTGGAAGGTTAGCAACGCTACCGATTTCTTTAAACTTTTCTTACAATTGCTTGTAGTTCTGAGATATGGAGGATTGCGTCTATAATAACCCCGCTGAACAGAAAGGCTGATTTGGTTTTATAGAACCACGAAACTCATTGCGCTTTTTCCTTCCTCGACATCATTCCGTTACAATTCCTTTTGATTCACTGCCTACGCACATGGGCAAGGTGCGCTATCTATTCGACAACAGAGAAATTTTAATAGCTGGGCTATGCAATATTAAACATTTTACACTATCTTCAACGGTTATTTCGTGTTAACATTTGTAATCAGGGAAAGACTTTGTATTCATTTCGCATAATACAGGATTATTCAAAACAACTGTGACTTTTAAAAATGGCTATCGCTTTCTTGTAAATATCGATGGGAAGAAAAAAATTGAACAAAATACAGAGGGAAGCTTAAAGTTTTGTTCTCATAAGCAGTCTCTGCCCTTTGTGACTTTCCTTGGTCACACAAGCAACATCCGTGTGCAATGGCGGTTTTTCGCACATGAGCTACAGGTGCTCGGCTTGTGCCTTGAAACCCTGGGGGCCTCAAGATCTATTCGACATACACCGCAATGCAAACCGACACTGAATTTACGGCACTGGGTAGGAGAAGGGGCCTCAAAACAATTTTGAGCCTGTGGCCTCATATTGTGAAAATCCGCCACTGTCCGTGAGGTAGTCCATTTCACGTCGGACACCGTGAAGCATGTTCGCAGCCATCAATGCGAGCTCGATAGCCGCTTGCATGCTATACACTTGGCTACCTAAATCTTCTGAAATTACTTCTTGTGTCTTCATTTCCTTGGGGCATGTCGAACTGAAGATACGCCTAGAGAATGCTTCGCATGATAGTGAAATGAACTACCTCATGGATGTTGTCCATGTAACCAGGGGAAGTCACAAAAGGCAATTACAGTAAAATCCCGGTTAACCGAAACCCGAGTTATCCGAAAGGTCTCTGAAATCAGAAATCCCCCCCCCAAAAAAAAACCCGTATTGTACTACACGGAAATAAAAGCGAAGGCGAGACTTTTTTGCGAAGATATTCACACTTTTTTCTTTAACGCCTCCCAAGAAGGTCACTGATTAATTTTAAAATGGTAAAAGTAAAATTAATGGGTATTTACAATATTAATTACGAGATTGTTTACCTGTACCTGTCAGGCGTATTGCGCCCGAACTCTCTGGTGCGAATATTGTGCCCGACGGAGGGTTAACTTTAATAAAGAACATAAGTGTAGCCTACAACGACAGGTTTGAATTCGTTTTACACTCAAAACATTTCAGAATTAGTTGCCTTGATTAGATATAAAATAGTAATAGATGTTCATGGCTTAACCGAAAAAAAAAATCGTTATCCGACAGGGGTGTCGCCATTGGGGGGGGGGGGGGGGCCCCCCGGCGGGGATACCGTGCCCCCCCCCGTCGGAGCAAATTTTTGTACCCCGTTCACGCAACTAGCTATTCAACTAGTATATAAATAAAGATCTGGTGAAAATTCGAGAGGGTCATCACTACGCCTTTCCCCTTGTACAGCAGGTCGTGCCCATCTTGTCGGGGAGACCTGCCCCCCCCCGTCGGACGGACTCTAACGCCACTCCTCTTATCCGAAACGGCTTCTCCCTCTTTAGTTCGGTGAACCGGGATTGTCCTATATTATGCACTCAAATATAACATTAAGCTTCAAATTGTTTCTTCCTATCGTTGTTTACAAGGGAGTTATAGCCATTTGCAATCCGTGCAATTATTTTGAATAACCTCGTAGAACTTTCTAAATTGAAAATGCTAACTGGAAATGTATTCTCATGAAACTATTACAATGACTGTTTCACACAATATCAACAAAGCTTGTAAAATTAAATTATAAAATTAGACACTTTGAAATATTTTCTTGCTATTGAAAGCACGCGTTCTTAAAACAGAAACTTTTTTTTTGATAAAATCTAAATCTAATCTAACAAAAGTAATTTTTTTTTTATACAATTGTTTTTGAAAATATTATATAGTGATAACTGGTTTTTATATTTTTAGTGATAATAAAATAATGTTATTGGAGAAAAAATAATCTTATTTTTTGAGACATTAAGGAATGCTTTTTTTTGTTGTTGTTATGAAACCATTAAAACAACAGATAGTTTTTTTTTAATTCTTAAATCATTGAGAACTGTCCCTCCATTACCAAAAACAGCCCATGATGCAAATAAAAAATTATTTAATAATATTTTTTCCGTTTGGTGTTATTTAAAAATCAAATGTAATTTTTAAAATAACAATAAAAAGTTAAGAATCGAAATTTAAGATTTAAGCAACTGTCATTGGATTCATTTTTACATATCTGAGCCTTACTCCTTATTTTATTTTCATGAGTTTTACCTTATCAAGACTAATCCATCCTTCCTTTATTTTACAGAGCCAATGCGTCAACTGTCCTTTCTTAGCACTACAAGGTTATGTACGTATAAAACTTGATTTTTAAAAAAATTATTTCGAATATTTGCATTCAACATTTTCCTCAGAACACATTACAAATTCAGCAACATTTTGTTCTTTGTAACAACAAGTGCTAAAATATTGCAATAACTTCGTGCATGCATAATTTTTGTAATTCTTGTGTAATAATACAGGAGAAGTCTAAAGAAAACTTTCGAGAAATTTTTGTCTATTTTTAGATGACCGGCAGCTGTCTTCCGCGTTGATTACTACTTATCTTGAACGCCATGATATTTCAGTGATGTTTCTCAACTATTTTGGTCACAGCTATTTCCAAAGAATATTATCTCTATCTCTCCTAATAATAAAAGATAAAGTGCGTGCGTGTGTGTGTCTGTTGGCGGTCTACAGAACAGACCGTTGAACTTAGAGCTACCAAATTTGGTATAGGTATACTTTGGAGGGTGGGAATGTACAACTCGGAGCCATTTTTTTTCAATTTTTTATTCAAATTTTATTTATTTAAAAATTAAGCAAATTTTGAACGTTTCCGTCCATATTTTCGTGAATAACTTCCGAAAGAACTATTGCATGAAAATTTTTATATCACTTTAAAGTGCAAACAATTATCTTTCCAATGATATTAGTATGAGTACTGTGCGATAGTTACTTTTAATTTTACAAGGATTTAAATTGTCATTAACTGCAGTCAAGGTCGGTAAAACGTTCGAGACCTTTTCTCTTTTCGACCAAAGGGAGGTGGGGGGGGGAGGGACGAGGGAGGACGCCGCTATGCGGTCATTTGTTAACAATGAAAGGGCAGCCATTGTCGGTCATTTGCGGTTAGAAGGAAAGGATTCAAAAAGCTCATCTCGCAATCAATAGAAAAATAGCGGTTGAAGCCAGGGCCAGAGAAATACATACAGAATTTCTCTGGTCCTGGGTTGAAGCAACAGGAATGATAAGGCGATATTTTAAATTCATTACAATTGATTAATTTCCGTCCAAGTTTTTTTGTACACTTCTTGCGTAATGCATAAAAAATTATCCAAATATAATGACTTTCTAAATGTATTACAAAAAAAAAAAATGACCGCCTAAAATGTTGACATAAAATGTAGATGAATGCGTTTTACAGGTAATCAGTAATGTAGTTTGCAATAC
>BGPR01031836.1:0-17823 GCA_013235015.1 Araneus ventricosus | reverse complement strand
GCTCGAGCTACAGATGTTCCTGAGTAAGGGTCACTTTTAAAAATCACCCTGCATTTGGACGGATCTCATCATTATGAACTGTGACTAGATGACAAGGAAGCTACCGGAGATAGTCTCCCCTTTAAAAATTCTGCATATCATCGCAAAAAAGACTACTTGGTGCACACGGCGAATCTTGAGCAGAATTGTCTCGAAAACCAACGCTCTGGCCACAATGTTACCGATACCCTGTAAAAGTATTTGGTCTTATTAGCAACCGTTTCATATAAAAGGGCTTGGAAACACCATTAATTGTACACATAAGCAAAATAAAACCGAGTCTGAAAGGTTCTATCTAATGGATTAACATGAGGTCTTTTTCCGGGATCTAGTCATTATAAACCGTGATCAGATGACAAGGAAGCTACCGGAGCTAGTGTCCCTTAAATTCGCATAACACCGCAAAAAAAGCATTCACTTGCGTACACGGCGAATCTTGAGCAGAATTTGGTCTCGAAGCCAACGCTCTGCCACCAGCCTACCGAGACCCTGCAAAAGTATTTGGTCCTATTAGCAACCGTTTCATATAAAAAGCGCTTGGAAACAACATTAATTGTACACATGGGCAAAAATAAACCGAGGCTGAAAGGTTCTATCGATGTTTTGAAGAGCTCTAACTGAGAATTTCAAGTTAACCAGACTTTTGAGTGAAGAAAATGAAATTTGTAAGAGCTTAAATTTCCTGCGCAGGAAAAAAAAAAATTAACCCCGTAAGAGTCGCATTGTTTTGCTACCTAATAAGATGATCCCTCCTGTTTTGGGGGGATCACCCCCTGAAAGGGCTGTCGTTTTCATTCATCTAAGAAGACATAGAATACTTTGGATGCTTATGGATTCTACGTAATTTAAAATAAATTGTAAAGCTGTTCTTAATGATTAAATTTTAGTTTATGTTTCCAAAATTGAGATAATTTGATGCACGTCAATATGGTGGGCGCGACCGTTAAGTGTTTAAAGAAAATTTGAATCCGTAGACCAAAGCTTCCTAGCATAATAAATGTTTTAGACTTGGTTCATCTGTTTTTATATTATTTTTTTAAGATTTATTCTTAATTATAGTCACGATAACGTACCCACAAAAATGCATTAAATATCGTCGTAATGCGCGTTTGTATATGTATGCGCTCAGTAACTAAAACAACGAAAACTATAATTATAATATATGCTTAAATTTTTTTAAAAATATTAAAAATTAGGAGGGAAATGTACGGAAATTAAATTGAAATAACTGAAAAGCTAATTTTTAAAATTTTTAAGAGGTGTAAAGATGGTCTATATGGTAGTGGTTATAATATGCTTCCGAATCTATTGAGGAAGACGTTAAGACTTCAATTAAATTTTAATTAAAAATCTATTTCTAATTTTGTGAAACCCTTTCTTAGTGAGCACCTACTACCCAAGAAGTAGGTATGTACCAAATTTGGTATTGGCTCAAATCTATTGAGGAAGACGTTAAGACTTCAATTAAATTTTAATTAAAAATCTATTTCTAATTTTGTGAAACCCTTTCTTAGTGAGCACCTACTACCCAAGAAGTAGGTATGTACCAAAAATTCGTATTGGCTCGAATCTATTGAGGAAGACGTTAAGACTTCAATTAAATTTTTAATTAAAAAATCTATTTCTAATTTTGAGAAACCCTTTTGTGAGCACCCCGCATTACCCAAGAAGTAGGTATGTACCAAATTTGGTGCCTCTAGGCCCAACGATCTGCCCTATAAATCGTTTTGGACGATTTTTGCATCAAACATGTCACAATTTACTGATAATATCCAGTCTATAAACATTATCATTTTAAAATGGGGCACGAATAATTTTTTAAACAATAAAGTGTCTCCACCAAAATCAATCACAAGCGACCAATAGAAATCATACCGTGTAATAAGAAACTGAAAGAATCTCTTATAACGTTCAACTCCGAAGCGGTATAAAAAAGAGAAGAAATGACACAATCTAACGCAGTAGAACTAGAAATATAGCTTCAAACAACAAAATTCTAGCGCAATTACTGCACTGGGCATGATCGTATGATCAGGGTGGATTTTGAAGTGTTTAGTACTCTTGCAACTTCTAAAGATTCAGCAACGCCAGTCCTGTTCTCCGACCACCTTACCCCATTTCTTAGCTCCGCTGGTCCTTTTGCTTTACTTATTTTTTCCCCTCGCTCATCCCTCGTTTCTTCTTTTGGATTTCCTTCGATTCGGCAGCGAGCTTTTGTTTCCTCTTAATATTGACTTGTGCTGCTTTTTGGGGACGCCATACTTTCATCTTCTATTTATTATTACGAGGAATTTTCTCGTTTGCTGCGCCTTCCATTTGTCTTCTGCTCGCTGCAAAGGGGAGGGGGATTGTTTAATTTGGAGACGCTCATTTGCTACGGAGAGAAGTGTTTGTTAATTTTAAACTTCTTTCTTCTCACTTTTCACCATTTCTTTAACTTTAAACGTACCGACACTTAATACAGGGTGACAATTATTAAGCTACACACCTTCCATTTGTCTTCTGCTCGCTGCAAAAGGAGGAGGGGATTTTGTTTAATTTGGACGCCTATTCTGCTGCTGAGAGAAGTGTTTGTTAATTTAAACTTCTTCTTCTCACCTTTTTCACCATTTCTTTAACTTTAAACGTACCGACACTTAATACAGGGTGACAATTATTAAGCCACATTACCTTCCATTTGTCTCTGCTCTGCTGCAAAGGGAGTGGAGGGGATTGTTTAATTTGAGACGCCTATTTGCTACGGAGAGAAGTGTTTGTTAATTTTAAACTTCTTCTTCTCACTTTTTCACCATTTCTTTAACTTTAAACGTACCGGAAATTTAATAGGTGACAATTATTGTAATACACACCTTCCATTTGCTTCTGCCTGCCAGTGTAAGGAGTGGGGTATTACTTAATTTGGAGACGCCCATTTGCTACGGAGAGAAGTGTTTGTTACTCCTTAAACTTCTTTCTTCTCAATTTTTTTCACCATTTCTTTAACTTCTCTTTAAACGTAACGACATTTAATACAGTCAGGGTGACAATTATTAAGCTACACACCTTCCATTTGTCTTCTGCTCGCTCGCAAAGGGGTGGGGGGATTGTTAATTTGGAGACGCCTATTTCTTACGGAGAGAAGTGTCTGTTAATTTTAAACTTCTTTCTTCTCGACTCTTTACCATTTCTTTAATCTTTAAACGTACCGGACACTTAATAGCAGGGTGACAATTATTAAGCTACACACTCCATTTTGCTTCTGCTGCGCAAAAGGAGGGGATTGTTTGACATTTGGAGATGCTCATGTTTGCCTACGGAGAGAAGTGTTTGTTACCTTTTAAACTTCTTTTCTTCAATTTTTCACCATTTCTAACTTTAAACGCACCGGACATTAATACAGGGTGACAATTATTTGTCTCACATTCATTTCTGTCCTGCCGCTGCAAGAAGAGAGAGGGAGGGAGGAGGGGATTGTTTAATTTGAGACGCCATTGCTACGAGAGAAGCTGTTATAATTTAAACTTTCTTCTTCTCACTTTTTCACCATTTCTTTAACTTAAACGTACCGACATTAATACAGGGTGCAATTATTTTAAGCTACACCTTCCATTTGTCTTCTGTCGCTGCAAAAGAGAGGAGGAGGGGATTTTAATTTGGAGACGCTCATAGTTCTACGGAGAAGTGTTTGTTAATTTTAAACTTCTTTTCTTCTCAATTTTTTTTCACCATTTCTTTAAGTTTAAACGCACCCGACATTAATACAGGGTGGACAATTATTGAAGCTGTCCACCTCCGAGCATTTGTCTCTGCTCGCTGCAAAAGAAGGAGGAGGGATTTGTTTAATTTGAGACGCCTCAGTTTGCTACGGAGAGAAGTGTTGTTACACTTTTAAACTTCTTTCTTCTCACTTTTTTCACCATTTCTTTAACTTTTAAACGTACCGATTAACACCCTAGTACAGACAATTATTATCTACACACTTCCATTTGTCTTCTGCTCGCTGCAAAAGGGGAGGGAGGGGGATTGTTTAATTTGGAGACGCCTACTTGCTACGGAGAGAAGTGTTTGTTAATTTAAACTTCTTCTCACTTTTTCACACCATTTCTTTAATTTAAAACGTACACGACACTTTAATACAGGGTGACAATTATTGCTTTACCACCTTCCATTTGTCTTCTGCTCGCTGCAAAAGGGAGGGGGGGGGGGGATTGTTTAATTTGAGCTTATCGTTATGGAGAGAAGTGTTTGTTAATTCTGTACTTCTTTCTTTCTCATCTTTTTCACCATTTCTTTAACTTTAAACGTACCGACACTTAATACAGGGTGACAATTATTAAGCTACTCACCTTCCATTTGTCTTCTGCTCGCTGCAAAAGGGAGGGAGGGGATTGTTTAATTTGGAGACGCTCATTTGCTACGGAGAGAAGTGTTTTAATTTTAAACTTCTTTCTTCTCACTTTTTCACCATTTCTTTAACTTTAAACATACCGACACTTACAGGGTGACAAATTATTAAGCTACACACACCTTCCATTTGTCTTCCGCCTCGCTGCAAGGAGGAGGGGGATTGTTTAATTTGGACGCCATTTGCTATGGAGAGAAGTGTCTGTTAATTTTAAACTTCTTTCTTCTCACTTTTTCACCATTTCTTTAACTTTAAACGTACCGACACTTAATACAGGGTGACAATTATTAAGCTACACACCTTCCATTTGTCTTCTGCTCGCTGCAAAAAGGGAGTAAAGTGAATTTGGAGACGCTCATTTGCTATGTATATAGTGTTTGTTAATTTAAATTTCTTTCTTCTTGCTAATTTCTTTTTCTCACCATTTCTTTAACTTTAAACGTACCGACATTTATCACTGGGTGACAATTATTACCTACACACCTTCCATTTGTCTTCTGCTCGCTGCAAAAGGGAGGGAGGGGGGATTGTTTAATTTGGAGACGCTCATTTGCTACGGAGAGAAGTGTTTGTTAATTTTAAACTTCTTTCTTCTCACTTTTTCACCATTTCTTTAACTTTAAACGTACCGACACTTAATACAGGGTGACAATTATTAAGCTACACACCTTCCATTTGTCTTCTGCTCGCTGCAAAAGGGAGGGGGGGGATTTTTTTAATTTGAGGATGCTCATTTGCTATGTAGAGAAGTGTCTGTTAATTTTAAACTTCTTTCTTCTCACTTTTTCACCATTTCTTTAACTTTAAAAACGTACCGGATACCCTATCACAGGGTGACAATTATTAAGCTACACACCTTCCATTTGTCTTCTCTGCTCGCTGCAAAAAGGAGGGGGGGGGGATTTTTAATTTGGAGACGCTCATTTGCTATGTAGAGAAGGTTTTGTTAATTTTAAATTTCTTTCTTCAATTTTTCACCCATATTTCAACTTTAAACGTACCGGACATTTCTAATACTGCGGACAATTATTACGCTACATGCCACACCTTCCATTTGTCTTCAGTTCACTCGCAAAAGGAGAGGGGGATTGTTTAATTTGGAGACGCTCACTTGCTAAGGAGAGAAGTGTTTGTTAATTTTAAACTTCTTTCTTCTCACTTTTTCACCATTTCTTTAACTTTAAACATACCGACACTTAATACAGGGTGACAATTATTAAGCTACTCACCTTCCATTTGTCTTCTGCTCGCTGCAAAAGGGAGGGAGGGGGATTGTTTAATTTGGAGACGCTCATTTGCTACGGAGAGAAGTGTTTGTTAATTTTAAACTTGTTTCTTCTCACTTTTTCACCATTTCTTTAACTTGAAACGTACCGACACTTAAATACAGGGTGACAATTATTGAGCTACAGTCACGAAAAAAAATTAGGACACTTTAACGGAAAAAAATTGGAGTCGATTATTTCTGTTATTTTTGGGAATTGTAACATTATTGCAGAAAAAAAGGAGCTCAATAAATTAAATAATTACACAACTTTTACACCTTTCATTACCAATGAGGTAGAAACAAACGTCAAAAAAGTATTCGGATTGTGAGAGAAATTGAAGTCTTTTGGCGATACTTGCTTTAAGGTACGGCAACCCTTTGATTAAGCAGTCCTAACAATGAAAATTGGAAAGTGTTTTGTAACGTGAAACATGGGTCGAAAGAAACCTGAAATTAGAATTGAAATGAAAAAACTCATTGTAGATCACTATAAAAGTGGAAAATCTGTTCGAAAAGTAAGTGATATTTTAAAAATAAGTGAATCAACAGTATTTAGTATAATTTCTAAATGCAGGGAAACTGACTTCGTAGAAAATAAAGCACGAACAGGACGGCCAGCAATTTTCGCACCTCGTGAGCAGAAGTGGTTTTTTAAAAAAATCACTATCAATCCGAAGATAAGTGCTGTTAAATTAATTCTTTGAAGCTAGATAACGTTTCGGGAAAATAACTCATCCTGAAACTGTAAGAAACATATTGAGGAATCATGATTTTCATGCTCGAGTTGATGGAAAGAAACCGTTTATTAGTAAAAAGAACCAGAAGGAGAGATTGAAATTTGTTAGATGTTATTTGAAAAAACCAAAAGAGTTTTGGGAGTCTGTAATTTTTGTTGAAGAAAGTAAATTTACTGTTTTTGGTTCAAATGGAAAGCAAAAGGTATGGAGAAGACCTAAAACTGAGCTTAAATTAAGAAATCTTCGTGCTACAGTGAAATATGGCGGCGGTAGCCAACTTCTCTGGGATTGCATGAGTAGCTTTGGAACAGGAAACCTAGAATTAATTGACAGCAGAGTCAACAAATATGGTTACTTAGACATTCTTAGAAGAAATATAATACAAAGCGCTCAAAAAATGGGATTTCGGCCAATTTTAAACTCTACAAAAACAACGATCCGAAGCATACGCCCCGTATTTGTATGCTATGGGCTGTCTATCATTGTCCTATGGTCATTAAAACGCCAGCCCAAAGTTCCGACGTTACTCCTATAGAACATTTATAGGATAATATACAACAACGTTTGCGTGAAAGTAATATTACAAGCAAAAATATCCTGAAAGAAAAACTAATTGAAGCATGGAGAAAAATGGATCTCAATTTTTGCAAGAAATTGGTCAATTCAATGCCAAGTAGATTGAAAGAAGTAATGAAAAAAAAGGTCGGCCAACAAAATACTAAAATAATGCTTTTGTTATTTTATTTATAAGTATCCGAATACTTTTTGGACTGAAAATCTGATGTAAAAGAATTATAACGTTAATTATACTTTAATTTTTAAGTTTAAGAAAATTATTTCAGAAGCATATGTATTTTCGCACCTTGTAGGATTTAAAGACAAGATTCGTTTTGCAATACATAGTTTTGATATTTTTTATTTGATGAATAAAGTGTTATTCATCTTGTTGTCGGATACTATTTTGGGTGACTGTATATGAAATAAAAAAAAAATTCAAAAACAACTGAGTTCAACAATTTTATTCAAATTTTAAAAGTAACTACAGATGTTCGGATCTAGTTTATGACATGTTCGATATGCTTGCCATCGATGGCTATAACGTGGCGCAGACAAAGAGCAAAATTCTGCAAAAATCGCTGAAGTGACGAGACATCGACACCACCAGTTCTCTCGAACTTCTCAATCACATTTTTGATTGTTATAACACTTTGACCGGATGTCTTCAGCTCGTACTCGGTCGCAAATTTCCTTTGAGCCGCAATCGGGCTGTTATTGCTCGAATAGTAGGCCTTGACGATTGATATACGCTCAGAAACATTGTATTTCGACATTTTCAACGAAAATAGACAATAATGGTCACGTGCTCAAAAAAAAAACCCAACATCCCTGCATTCAACCGCCAAGTTTTAACTGAATCTCGACAACGGTTCAAAAGTTATCAAGTTTTTTTCAATTCCTACTATTATTCACCTCTCCTATATCTTGTTCAAATTTTGCAATCGATTTTAAATAACTTCCGATGAGCTGGAGACTTGAAACTTTAAAACGAGCTCAGAACTAGATGGCAATTCAATATTAATTCGCTTTCTTGTTGTCTGTCTTTTGTCTGTATTTCATTTTGTCATTAGGCTACTTCTCATTATATCTCGAAAACTATTAACATTACAGACTTGGTTCTTGGATATATGGATGGCCCATGGGATCATCAAACACCCCATATTTCACTATATCTTTGCATGCGCAGTACGTTTTATTATATCTCTCGAAAACTATTAACATTACAGATTTGGTTCTTGGGTATTGGATGGCCATGGGATCATCGAAGCACCATATTTTAGCCATATCTTTTGCGCATGCACAATCATTCTTTCATTATATCTCGAATCACCTAAGTGGGAATTGACTTTAATTTTTTTTTATATTACTTGTTTTCATATAGCTCAATAATTGTCACCCCGTATATGAAACACCATTCTAAATCAACAGGTCGTAGCCGATTTGATTTCTTTTTATTCCACATAAAGACAAAAATGTAGATTGGTTTCCAGGTATAATAGATGATTTTAAATATTCGAGGAATATTAAAATATTCGATTTCATTTTGATAGAAGCTGTGGGTTTTGTTCAGAAAGGTGCGCTCGAAGGCAGCACGTCTTTCAAAGTGTGTTACATGGCTAGAAAAGAGGAAGTTGATTGGCGTCAAACCCTTTTATACTGCTGAGAAACGGGGAAATCCCCGAATGCTTTAGAGCGGTTGAAACCGGATCTCAGCAAATTACTATCAACTCGAATCGAAATCAACTAAAAATTTGTGGATTTTGTATTTTTGTTATAAACTACTAGCAGTACGCTCACGGCGTTATTCGTGGAATCAGGACTTCAACAAAATAAAAAAATAAAAAAAAAAACACCCACAATGACATGAAACAGTTTTTAAAACAAAATCAAAACAAAAAATACACATTATTGATTTTCCCGCTTATTTTTTTTCGCGTCCAAAACAATAATAAAAAATTGCAACATAAATATCATTATTATACTGGAAACAAAGTATGCGAGATGAATAAATACGTTAAGATACTGCCAAAAATAATAAAGTCATTCAATTGAAGGTTATGACGTCACCTGCGCTCCGCACCGTCAGCCAATGAAATTGCCAGCAACGTTCAGGAAAGTGTCGTGGGAGGGAGCTCGATAGAGAAAAATAACTTTCAACTGACCGGGAAAAAATTAATTAAAAAAAACGGGAAAAGATATTCTAACCGTTCTTGTTTTAAATCCGACAGAACCGTTCTAGTTATAAGCTGAAAGAAATCGAAAATAATAGTGTTATTAGAACGTCGCATGCAGCAAATTTAAAAACAAAAATAAAATTTCGATGGCAAAACTGACTATTATTTAAAAATGTTTTATGTTAGAAATTCAAAACTAACTTTATTAGAACGGAAATCGTTTGCTCTTTGTGATGGTGTATCTATTTTTTTCGCACAATCATCTGAAGCCATGATATTGATAAATTAATGCGAAAAATCTCCCAAAGCAACACAAAATATTAAATAAAAAAATTTCTAGATAAAATTATAAAATTCCGGCTTCGAGGTGCATTGAGTCACCATTAAGACTACGTGTGTGCCAAATTTGAAGGCCCTAAGTGCGATAGATTCGTCTGGACATCGCAAGCACACAAACATTGCCTTTTATAAGTATAGATGCCTAATACTATTCTTAGCTCAACAGAGAGACTACTTTCGAAATAATAAATAGGTTTTTAAAAAAATGCAGCACTTGATTTCTTGTGATGTTCTGCGAAAACAGCTATATCTGAAAATGTGTCCATTGGAGTGTGTTCCGAATTGCGTAACTACATAGGATTTATTTTATTTGCTTAAAGAGATTTCCTGAATCAAGGAGGAAAAAAATCGGAAATCTCCTCACCTTGACTCTCTCGTACACTCTATTGTTACAAACATGGAAAGTCGCTTCCCAGCAATGTCAGTCTTATGGTTGGGAAGAGAGTTTTACAGGGGTAAATATGGGATGACTAGCCACGTCTGGTTCCCTGACCTTGGCGACAAATTTGGCGACTTTGGCGACGAAATATGGGATCTCAAAGGTGCTGGAATCTTCTCGATATCTCTATTAGGAGAGAAGATACGCCACGAATGTGCTAGATCATTCCATGTGACGCCACGGCCTGCCGGGAAAACTATATAAGGACAGCGCTTGGACGACGGAGGGTGTCTTGATCGACTGGGATCGCCTTGGAGCGCGAACGCCTTTGGAGTTCTACCCGCAGTGCGAGCTAGAAAGCTGTTGAGCTGAGCGCTATTGAAAGTGCAATTATTGTCTACTAGTTATTAGTTATTTGCTGACTGTTTATGTTGTTAGATAACAAAGTGGTGAATTGTTATTACCTGTGAATTGTTGTCTGTTTACATTGGTAATCTGTGCAAGAACTATTGTTTCCTGTGCTACGTATTTTCCTGCATATTTGTAATTAAATCTTCATTCTCCATTATCCTGCGTGTTGGACTGTTCACACCATACACCCATTGAAAGATTTTGTAACACTATGGTATTGCTTCGTGTAACTTCTTAGAGCAATGAAGAAAATGAAGAATGAATTTTGGAGAAGTACCTATACCGTTCCATGATTTTAATCAGCCATATAAGTTTTAATTTTGATGCAAGGACGACATGCTAAATTTTATTGATCTACCACGCTTCCTTTGTCGTGTCCACGTACACACCATTCTTTCATTTACGCTGACAGATTAGGTCCAAATTTTAATAGTGATCTATAATTTTTGTGGTTTTCTTTCAAAATGTTTTGCATTAAACATACTAAAGTCTTGAATTAATTATTGCCCCTAGAGTAAACGAACTTTCTGGAAATGAAATCTTCTATTTTTTGGTACTTGACTCCAAAAGTAGACTAGAAGAGTTATCTAAAGCAGTATTCGAAAATGAATAAAGAGTTTGAACGTAGGGCAATCATGAATTGTATTGAACTAGACAGCTTTTCCAGAAATATATTAAGTTCGAGACATATATTTTCAACTAAATCACTATGTCTGTGATAGTTGTTTGCTTATTGTAGACTTAATAATATAGTTGAGAATACTAACTGAAAAAAGTGAGCTGTAAATTACCAATTTGTTTTTCTTAATAAGAAAGACTTTTATATTATTTTTTCATTTGGTGTCTGTTTACTGAAATTATATTTATTAACTTGTCACGATTTTCGAGAATGTCCGGCTTGAGTTAAAAGAAATTTGTTTCATAGGATCTTATTATTGTTTACGACAGCCGGATTCTAAGAATCTTCTCCAAAATCAATCAAGAAATTATTTTATAACTGCTTGATAAAATTTCCTGGAATTAAGCTGGATAGAACTCTGAGAATTCGTTTCTTTGTCCCACAGCTTATATAAAAAGATAAATCATAAAAATCAACACTCCCCCCCCAAAAAAGTACTGAATATGGTGGAAACAAATTGCAAGTTATTCCGTTAAGGAAGAAGGTTTTACTATTATTATTAAATCTCTAAATGTTGTTTCTAAATACAAGGATGTCACACTGAAATGCTATCGCGGAGAAATAAACAAGGTCTAAGTTTATGTAAGTAGCAGAGGAAAAAAACTTCAATTTTAAAAGAAACGCGGGTATATTTCGAAAATATACAATGGCTCCCAAAATTGAGTATACACTACTCTCTCTCTTCATTAAAGGTGTTAAAATGTTATAATGAATTCACGTTTAAGCTTAAGAGCTGAAAGGATAATAAAAGACATATTAAGAAACATATAAAACGTAAAAACAAGAACAACAGATTGATAATATTTTATACTGCGCATATACATTTTTTACTGCGCATGGGCAGAATATACATTTTTTACTGCGCATGGGCAGAATGTAGCATAATTTTTCTTTCATAACTTAAGAGTCATATATATAGGCCAACTTATATAAAAATTCCAGTTCAATACCGTTAGTATTTACAAACATATCAGCATTTCAGGAATTGAATTGCTTTTGATCTCTAAGAGAAACAAAGTGATGAGGGATGTTGCACAAACTGATATTTTTTAAAACTGAATCTTCGAAAGTAATATTTTATTTTATGAAGGTTGAATATCTTGAATACTCACGTATACTTATAAATTAAATACATATAATTTAAATTGCATTTCTATGATGAATTATTCGGAGGAAAAATAGCCCGTTACCGATCATTGGTTTCAGTGTGAAACCACAAATGTCTTGAAAATAAAAAATGCCAACTTTTTTTCTTTTTACATATTTATGATCAGCTGCATGTCTAATAATCATTTTTGAAATAAATTTTGTAATTTTCAAAACGAAACATGTAGTGAACTTGAAAGGGTTAATATGCATCAATTACCTTTCAAAAGAAATAAGGGAAAAAATAATTCGAATCATGAGGTCTCTAGCAATCTGTTGATTTAAAAAATTGTTTCCAAAGCAGTTTCTTACTTTCAATATTGTTGCAAACGTGGAAAGTCGCTTCCCAGCAATGAGAGTCTTATGGTTGGAAGAGAGTTTTACAGGGATAAGTATGAGATGGCGGGCAGCAGCCACGTGTGGACTCCTGACCTTGGCGACAAATTTGGCGACTTTGGCGACGAAATATGGGATCTCAAAGGTGCTGGAATCTTCTCGATATCTCTATTAGGAGGGGAGATACGCTTGAATGTACTAGATGACTCCATGTGACGTCATGGCCTGTCGGGGGAGACTATATAAGGAGAGCGCTTGGATGGCGGGGAATGTTGATCGACTGGGATCGCCTTGGAGCGCGAACGTCTTTGGAGTTCTATCCGCTGTGCGAGCTAGTAAGCTGTTAGACGCCGAGCTGTAGTAGCCTTGATCCATTGGGAACGACTTTAGAGTTTCGTCCGCAGTGCGAGCTAGGAAGCTGGTGAGCTGAGAGCTATTGAAAGTGCAGTTATTGTCGTTACTAGTTATTTGCTGACTGTGTTGCTAAATATCAAAGTGCTGAACTGTTATTACCTGTGAATTACTGTCTGTTTACATTGGTAATCTGTACAAGATCTATTGCTTCCTGTACCTGTGCTAAGTGTTTTCCTGCATATTTGTGAATAAACCTTCATTCTCCATTATCCTGCGTGTTGGACTGTTTACACCATACACCCACAGAAAGACTTTCGTAACAATATTTAGGAAATAGGTACAATTTCTTTTAAATCAGCTTCACAGGTATAACATTTGTATTTCTTGTAAAATGACAATTTGTAAACGGAAAAAGTTGATTTAAAACTATAAAACACTGTCCACATCCAAGACCTCTTCCCCTTACATTTGCTTCATATCAACCACCATTTAAATTTCACGTTTTTTTCGTGCTGTCATTATTTAAAATCTATTTTTCATATTTACTATTGCACCACTGAATTCTCTTGACGCATAAATATTCGATATCCTTAAATGAAATTCTGATAGCGGAAAATCTAGACATGGAAGACAAGAAAAATTTCAAAAGTTTTCATAAATTTACTTGCCATTTTAACACCGTCATGATAATAGACATGCTTTCTACAATTTCATTATTCATTCTTATTAGCTAGCCGTTTTTCGTGTTATTGATCAATTGTTCTTCATTTTAAGCCTAATTAGTTAAAAGCAGACAAATTTCGAAAACCTAGTCACTAATTTGACTAACACTATAATATCATTAAGTGAACAGGTGGTTTCGTAATCAGGCTATTTCTTATAAATCAACCATTTCTCGTTTATTAACAAACTACTCATCATTATTAGTTATAATAATTTTCAGAAATTCGGCTGACACTTTAGTATTGCGCGAACAGGTGGTTTCTTATTTTTGTTATTTCTAATTAGTCAATAGGGTGGATCGAAAAGTATAAGAAAAAAATTGGGGGGGGGGGAATTACTTTTTGCCCGGGGGGGGAAAGTTGTGTCTTAAGTATATTAATTTAAATAATTTTTCTTATTGAAATCCATTTATATCTTCCGGTTCCCCAAGCGCCCCCAAAATAGTTAACAATTGAATTTTTTTTTCGAAATTACTTTTGACTTGGGGTGGGAAAGTTGTGTCTTAGGTATATTAGTTTACATATATTTTTTTTTATTGAAATCCGTTCATATCTTCCAGTGCCCCAAAAATAGTTAAAAATGACATTTTTTGGAAATTTATAAAAAAAATATTTTCTTATTCCCTTTAGAGCCGGGTAAAAAGTTTTGTTCTGGATATATTAGTTCACGTTTTTTAAAATTATTATTCAAATTTATTCAGATCTTCTGGTGGCACAATCTTCCCCAAAATAGTTAAAAATTGACATTTTTTCGATTTTGACTCATTCAAAAAACAAGGGAGGGAGAAATAAAAGAACGCTTTTGGCAAAGTTTCCCCTGTAGCGATGTGTTTTTGTTAAGGAAAAGTCGAGATTGTGGCGTAGTTTATCTTTTTCTTCAAAATGAAGTAAAATTGTGTTATATTTTAAAAAGAAGAAAAGGTAGTTGTGGGTCCCTGAAGAATATTACATAAACAAAAATAATTTTATTCATTTAATAATAAAAAATAAATAATTTTCATTCTCTCCTATACGTTTTCTTTCCCCTGTAAAATCGTTTCCATAACGCATTTTTTTATTTTTTACTCAAAATTTGCATCAAAATCGTTTTTGCAAATATTTAAGCGTCTTGGGGCACAGGAAGAAGTTAAACAAAGTTGAAAAAATTTTGCATGTAAGACAAATTTTCCACCCTACGCCGGTTATTCTATCCACACTTTGAATTTTATATCCACCCTATTAGTCAGCATTTACTTGTATTTTCTAACCAATTATTCAATAGTATGCTTTATCACTTCAAAATTGTAAAAATTTCAAAATTTTAATAAATTTAGCTACCAATATCATAATGCAAACAGGTGGCTCCTTCAATCTAATTACAGTATCTTATTAGCTGACCACTTCGGAATGCATCCTCCTATATTTGTTTGCATGTACTTCTGTCCCATCCTCCATTCAGCCATAACAAGTGATCAAAAAGCAAGCAAACCAGCAACAGCAGGAGGGAAAAAGCTATTCCACCGCTGGCCGGCAGCCCCCGAAGAACGATAAGGAGCAACCCCTGTCTTCCTTTGAGTGAGGTTCCTATAGACAAGAGAATGATTTCCGTTTGATCGACCCCCAGGTCACAGAGATGCGCCGAAGCTGTCACTCTTCCCGAGGAGAAAGGCAACTACTACTAATAATAATAGTAATATAATGTAAGGGAAATGTCCAATGCGGGGTGACAAGACGTGTTGTTCCTAATCGGGAAAACGCGCCGTTGACTTCTGGAGGAGATGGCTGCGTGTGATGCGACCGGGAGGTAATATTTTCACACTTCTTCAAGGGAAAGAATGGGAAAAACCTCGCGAAGATAGTGCGGCAGGATTGCGTAGAGAGCGACAGATAATGGAAGGAAAGACGTTCTTCGGTTGCTGGCTACTCTTGGGTGGAAAAAGGAAGAAAAACAGGCGGTCACTCCAATACAACGGAATTAAAAACGTAATAGAAGTTCAAAATTTTACATTTTAATCTTATATTTGTGCATAGAGAGCGACAGATAATGGAAGGAAAGACGTTCTTGGGTTTCTGACTACTCTTGTGGAGAAAAGGAAAAAGAGACGACCACTCCAATTCAACAAATTAAAAATTTAATTGGAATTCAAAATTTATATTTTAATCTCATTTTTGTCATAAAGAGCGACAGATAATGGAAGGAAAGACGTTCTCTGGTTGCTGGCTACTCTTGGGTGGGAAAAGGAAAAAAATGAGAAGGTCACTCCAATCCAACGGAGTTAAAAACGAAATAGAAATTAAAAATTTTATATTTTAATCTTACATTTGTGCATAGAGAGAAACAGATAATGGAAGGAAAGACGTTCTTGGGTTGCTGGCTACTCTTGGGTGGTAAAAGGAAAAAAATAAGACGGTCACTCCAATCCAACGGAGTAAAAAACGTAATAGAAAATTAAAAATTTTATATTTTAATCTTATATTTGTACATAGAGAGAAACAGATAATGGAAGGAAAGACGTTCTTGGGTTTCTGGCTACTCTTGGGTGGAAAAGGGGAAAAAGAGACACCCACTCTAATCCAACAAAACTAAAAATTTAATGGGAATTCAAATTTTATTTTTAGTCTTATATTTGTGTGTTGATTATTAGCGGATTTTCTGCTAATTTTTAATTTTTAAATTAAAAATTTTATTTCTGTGGTTTGTTAGATGATACCGAAAGTTAGGCAGTAATAATCTCCTCTTGAAAAAGGTTTAATTGCACTTTAAAAACGAGTTTGCTTTCCCCCCCATAAAACCCTTTCCATCTCGTCGCCCTTCCTCTGAATGGTATATATGGTGTCTTATTTTCCTTTCAATTAATCATTAATCAATTATTTTTTATCCTATATTAACTTTTTGAAAATTAATTCGATTTCTACTAATTTTTATCGGAGAAAGTATAAATGATTTTATTTGTGGTTTATTAGGTGATGCTGAAAACAATCTGTAATGCAAGCAGAAAGAATGTCTCGAAATAAATTGGTTTTCATTTAAAATGTGACCTCCAGTTCTTTAAAACGATAACACTGTTTTACTCCTTCTGAGTAACTGATGGCCTTCTGAAATTCATCTCTTCCTATGATGGTCTGTTTCTTGAAAATTTCAGAAACGTTTATTTTGAAGGTTTTAAATTTATTACAAATCTGGAATTTAATTATCAGTCATGGAGATAACAGTTAACCGACAGATCATTTAGTGACATGTTCTTTAGGGTCCATGACACCTTGCCGATTTGCATATTTTTTGTAAATTTCGTGAATTTTATAATTAAATCGGTATTAAAAAGATTAGCAGTTTCGTTAATTGCGGTTATCTAGATGATAACTATAAAATTAATAGCTAAACTATAGCATAATATATATGGAGGATAGGTAAAATGAATCAAGTTCATGAGATTTATGTTTGAGGAAATGGTTCTCAAAGTTGATTTGATGCATTCAAAATAACAGTGGACTTCTAATTGTTCTTTCTACCTCGTGGAAACGAATTGGACTATGGACTGGAATCACGATTATACATAAAATATAAAATTTCTACATGGTAGTGTTAGAGTAAAATGGGCAAATTATGCACTTGGTTTACTTTGACTCTGAACCCTTCATGTGAAACAACAGAAGATTAAAAATATTTGTTGCCTCATTGTATGCAAATGGAGGAACTCGAGTTTGACTTGGCTTGAAAAACAAATTCTATCAAGTTGTGGTGTCTGAATTTGAAATTATTTCACATCCAGGTAGCGAAACATTAAAAAATTGATAATTGTCAATTTAAATTATTGATTGCGTGTAATAAAATTAAAATATGATATTAAATTAAAATAATTATTTCGTTGAAAAATGAATAATTGTAATCTAGATAATATTTGCAGTGTATTATCTAGACCCAAGATCTGCTAACTAAAAACCCTTGGAGCTTTATTTAAATAGCTGTCTTCTAGGGACCAAAAGGTTGTAACATTGTGATGTATTTCAGCATAGCATGAAGAATAGTGGAGTCTTTCTTTATCAAAAATAATATATTTATTGGACGTCTACCACAGCACAAACATGTAAAACAAAGACATACACTTACATCACAAACGTTACATCACTGACTCACATCGGATTCCATGTTCAATCGTAATTATTCTTCTCCGTTTCTAGGCAACGTTAGCAAAAGTTCTTGCCACACTATTTTTATAACCTTAAGAAAAAAATTGATGCCAAACGATTTTTTAAATTAATTTCTTTTACAGTCAAACGATATTTTTAAATTAATTTCTTTTATGCCCAAACTATTTTTT
>BGPR01031835.1:0-17823 GCA_013235015.1 Araneus ventricosus | reverse complement strand
TTCAAATTAAGTCTACGCGTTAGTATTATGGTAGAAAATCCTAACTCTAAATGCAGTGGCCTTTGCTATTCTTGAAAGCCAATTACTCCTATACAGCTTGCAACAATAAATTTTACAACAATTAATGTAGACGCTTTCCGATCTTACCAGATTTTATTATTTGATGTATTATTCAAAGACTGAAACCTAACAATCATATTAAGACAAGTTTCAATAATTGTTGAAACATGACAATAATGACTTTTTTTTTTACGTGTCCAAATACTTCTATATTGACGTTACATCTCTTCTTCATTTTTTTCGAATTACCTATCGTATTCCTACTGGAATGAAAAAATATGTTTGGAAGAGACGGAAGGATCAAGCCTTTGAGTCCATTAGGGAACCTTCAAGCAGAGACAATAAACAGAACGTGTGCAAAGATACTAGAAGAAAACTGGTTAGTCTGTCTCAATTTGAAGTTTAAAAAAATCACTACAAGGCACCAAGTGAATAGCAACCATGCATAAGGGATTCAATTGAAATTACATTTACGGCGAATCAAGCTGGTCGCCGAAGGCGGCTAGTGAAAATATTATCTTTGGAAATAGAGACGAGTTCGGAAGCAGTTCCATTTCTAAGAATTACGTAAAAAATAAGATAACTAGGGAACTTAGAGTCTTTATAGATAAGCACAGCCCCGACATCATTCTTATTCAGGAAACCCACTTGAGACCACCCCAAAAATTTTCATTGCAACTCATAATTTTTATAAAACTGACAGACTACCACATCTTCTAGACCTAGTGTCGGTACTGCTATTCTCATTAAAAACCATCTCCTCCACACCATGAAATTCCCAAACTCAACTCTCAACGACATAGAAGCTACCATTATTTCTCTTAATCTCACAAACATAGACCCCATTCTCATCACATCAATTTACATTCCCCTTCCTCTAAAACTAGTACATTTACATTGGACCTAAAATTATTTACAACTTGGAAATTTCAGACCTGATGAGATTTTAATGTTGGATCATATTAGCTGGGGCTCTAAATAAAACACAGAAAGAGGAAGAAAATTAAAATTTTACCAACTCTGCTAACCTTCGATATCATTGCTACCCCCAACACGTTATGGAAAACTACACAGCCTCCTCATGACTTCATTCTGCAAAAATTTCTTATTCTATATGCCTCGGAGCCTTGCTCCAGATCACAATCCAGTTATACACTTACTTAATTACAAAAGCACCCAAACAGAATAATAAATCCAAAATTGACATGATCAACACCCCACACAAATTCAACCAAATTTGAAACCTAACTAACCTAGAAAACAAACATCCAATTTTACTGATAATATCAACTGTGCATTTAATTTAACCCACAAGTAATTCGACCACCACGCAACACATCAGTAATAAAAATTAAGGAAATCCATCATGATAGGAATGTTGCACGAAGGAAATGGTAGGCAAACTGGAAGCATTCAAAAAACACTATGGAACAAATTACACAGACAAGCAGTAAAAATTGAAGAAAAAATTAGACAAGACGATTGGAACGACAAATGAATTGCACTCCAATCCAACAGACTATGGAACACTATTAAACAAATGAGGAAACAACGTACAAAAATCTCAGCTCTTAAAGGCCACACCAGTATTGCACTATCCAACACTGAAAAAGCTGAAACACTTGCAGACGGCCTTGAAAACCAATTCACATTAAATAATATATCTGATCCAAACACTTGTAAACAACACTGTCTTAAATTTCCTTAACTCCCCCACTGAATCACCCCACCCACATTTCTCGAACTGCTACACCACATCAACAATCTTAACATCAGAAAAGCCCCAGGCATGGATGGAATCTCAAATGAAATTATTAGAAACCTCCCACTCATCACTATACTTAAATTCTATCATCTTGTAACACGCATTTTAAAATTAAAACACTTTCCCACTTCTTGGAAGACCGCAGTTGTTATTCCTATTTTGAAACCAGGCAAAGACCCAACCATTCCCTCTAATAATAGACCGATTTCCCTTCTTCCAAATTTTACCAAAATTACTGAGCACTTTATTTTACAAAAACTCAATGATCACTTTAACTCAAACAATCTTTTAATTCCCTTCCAATTTGGTTTCAAACCCAGGCTCTCTACATCCCACCAGCTGCTCAGAGCAACAGAATTTATCTCCGCCGGTCTCAAAAATAACGAACATACAGGTGAGGTCTTCCTCGATGCACAAAAAGCTTTCGATAGAGTGTGACTCAACGGACTAATATACAGAGTAATCACTTATAACACACCACCCCCACTCATTAAATTAATTACATCCTTTCTACTGAACCGCAAATTCTCTGTAAGAGAACACTCTCCAAACTTCGACACATACAGGCCGGCGTGCCACAGGGGGCGAAACTGTCTCCAGCCCTCTATTCCATTTGTATTAACGATATTCCACAAAAACACAACACCACTCTCTGCATTTATGCCGACGACACTGCAATACTGGCCAAAAACAAAAACACTAGATTCATAACATCTGCACTAAACAAACACATTCGGGAACTCGAATGCTGGTTCCATAAATGGAAAATTGCCACAAGTGCATCCAAAACAGAAGCAGCACTGATCACAAAAAAGAGAAAAATCCCAAACAGCAATATTAAAATCCTTAACTCTGTCATCCCATTGTCTCAAGAAGCAAAATACCTCGGTGTAATTCTAGATAAAAAAACTTACGTGGAAATCCCACATTAACTTTATCAAACAAAAATTCCGAGATAACTCTAGAAAACTGTACCCCTTAATTGCTCGGAATTCTGCAATGACTAGAGAAAATAAAGTTCTTATCTATACGGCAATTCTTAGACCTGTCTTAAGGTATGTGCCTACCCTAAAATCGACGTTTTCATGAAAATTTTCGAAAATTTTTTTATTACTTTGTATTAAATCCCATACATTTAGGATTCCAAAAATGGTTTACTTTAGTTTCTTCGATAATTAGAAGCAAAGTTATTGCCTAAATTAGTTATATAAGCATAGTTATTGCCTTGCGAAACCGAAACTAAGCCATAGAAATGCAAAAAACACATCTAAACTGCTATTTCTTTACTCTTAGACAATGTGAATGAACAATTTACTTTTTAAATATAGAATTAAGTTTTATTTATTTTCTTATTATTGTTCTAGGCGTATCTGGCAACTGTTTCTCTAGTTACGGGATATTTTACCTAAAGAAAATTTCGCTCACTCCAAACACTGTTATTAGGTAGTAAAATAGCAGTTTAATTATTCATTTCAAGCGATATAAGGCTGATGACTGTATTTAACCATCTTAATGTCAAACTTGAACCAGAAATTATTAAAAAAAACTACATAGAAATTGATATTGAGAGAATTAAGAAATCGAAGCGACAAGTCGAACCAAAAACAAAATTATCAAGAAAAAAATTTAAAGTTAATTTTTAATTAATTTTTATTTATATTTTAGTCAAATAAGGCTTAACTTACAAATACTGTGAATTTTAAGTTGTTAAAATATGTATATAATTTTTTGTGCGACTTTAAAATCTTCATTTGCGTTTTCTGGAAAATAGCCATTTTCATTTTTTTGGATTACGAATAATCTGATTTCTTAAAAAGTTTTTAAGATATTGAAATAAAATTTAATCGCAGTATTCTATACATCTCTAGGTATGTTATGAACCTCTAATATAGCTTAAAGTGCATAATTATTTATTTTAGAGCTGTTTTTATTTGAAAAAGTGATAGTTTTTTTTTGTAAAAAGCTGTTGCGTACACAAACTTTGGTATATCTCAGTAACTTTAAGAGGTACTCTAAATATTCTGCTTCATAACACAGGTAAATGTATACCAAATATATTATTGAAAGAAAAAGGGAAATACATGCATTAGAATTTGTTAAAGGAAGTTTGGCGTAAATATAAATTTTTACTAAATTTTGAGCAAAAATGGTCAAAATTTCGAAAATAAAAAATTTGTTCATTAAAATGGCATTTGAATTAACAGTTTTATACACCATTATAACTGAAAACATAAGTGTTGAATAAAAATTTCCTTTTTTTCAAAAAAAAGTGCTCCGAAGGTAGGCACATACCTTAACGTATGCATCTGGGCCTACGCAGCCAAATCAATTGTAACATCATTGACAGGTGCCAAAATATTATCCTTAGACAAATCACAAAAGGAGGTGGTTCATGAGAAACGAAGACATCAGACATCTTCAACGACCTGGATCAAATTGATAATGCAGATATTAAAGAAATCGAATTTTACCTCCCAACTCCTAACCCCAGGAGGCCCAGAGCCATCCTTCTCTAATCCACCCCCTAAGCATTCTCATTCTTAATATTAAAATTATTAATCTTTTTCTTCACTCTCGAAAGCACAAATCGATCTCCCATGTCCAAGTTTCTCATGGATCGAGCTGCCATTAGTTAATTTTTCAATCCTTCTACCCCACTCCACACCTCTCTCTTACAAGCGGTAAACAGCACCACCCTCTGATTGGCTCCTGACATCATCCCTCGCCTCTCCTGCTTCCAGGCTCCTGATTGGTCTCCCCGACCAGACCAAGATCTCCAGACATCACCGCACTGGCGAGCCCCACAAAGATGTCTTTCGTTCAGTATAAAGATACTTTTTATTTGGAATATACTTATATTGGTGATATAAATATATTTTTGAAACAGCAGTTTAGTTACAAAATATAAATAAATATATAAATGAAACAAAATATAAATATTTATATAGAGAAAGAACCAACTAAAAGTCTAATAATTTAGTACCGTGTGGTTTTTTCAAAACATGTCGGAAAATGCAAAGGTACCTGCCATTGTTTGCATTGCCAAGTGGTTTCTTTTCTTATTTTATGTTTATAACATACGCGACACCGTTTTGTAGGGTGTTTCTTTAATTCTGTTGCCGGAATATTCTCCGGAAAATGTGCCCAATTTTTCGCTTGCAAACGATGTGGCGCATCGCTACTTGTAGGACGCCCACGGATATTATAATTTGGCAGGACCACTTGCGCCAATAATTCTTCTTAAATTCAGATGACGAGTCAGACTCGTCCACCGTAACTTCGCCAAGTAAGCAGACGACGAGTCTCACTCGTCAAATGTACCCAAAGGGTTAATATAAAATACTTTCCTCATTTTGCACTATTCAGAGAAGTAAAACAATAACATACCTTTCTGCAGAAGACTTCTGTTTCAACTTTAAATTACATCTGACATACTGCTAAACTGTTTCAATATCATTTGTGCTTTATTTGATGATGATGCTGCCGCAAGCCGTAAACGTGCCAAAAATGACCCGAACACTGTCACTTGAAAAATAAACAAAAACAGGAATACTTTAAGTGCATAAAACTGTGAGAGTAGTAAGATCTTTTAGCAAACTGTAGACAAATCTTGTAGCGGTCATTTTCCTTTCAGGCTGTATCGTGCTGCCATCTATGTAACTATGTACTAATGAATTATTAACATGGTGAATAAAAGACCTACATAGATTTCAGCTGTATTCCTCAGCTATAAACAATGCATAGACTAAATTGTTCATAAACAACTTTGTAAATAAACTAACGGATTTTTGATTGGATATTTCTTTTCTTTAATTTGTGCATACATTTATCATAAAAATTTCAAAATCCGATATAAAAATTCTCTCATTCCATACAGGATTTAATTGTTTAGATATATAGTTCTGTATTTAAGTATGTGAAATCATTCTTGTGTGCAATTATTTGAATGAATAAATGCTGATCTTTATTATATCAGAGGATTCTTTACTTCTTGGAAAATACTCGTACTTTTCATACGAATCGCTGAGTTAGAATACTTTCAGCTTTAGAATTTCAAATTTAAGAAATTTTGTATAAGTAGAGCAATTAAATAAAACACAAGATGTGATAAGCAAGATCTAAAACATTTTAAGGAGGGGATAAAAAACAAATAACATGGGGTGAGAATTTCGAAATTTTAAATAAAAGAAATTAAGGAAGGCAAAAGGAGGCATTTTTTGACGCTGGCAAAAACAAACCGAAGGCAGGGATCGAACCACGGGTAACCGGATACAAGACGGGTGACAAGCCACCTGCACCAGTGGGGATCTGTTCGAGGTAGCACCTAAGTAGTATTGGTACGAGTAGGAAGAATGAGAGGTATTATTTCTTTATATAGAGGGTAACATGCAACTTGTGGATGTTGCATAGCTCACACTTGCAACTTGAGGAGAAGGAGGAGACATCTCAACAGAAAAGAAGAAGAAACGTGCTGCCATCTACAATTATTATTTGAAAGTAGACTTTTTTCCGCTATCAAAAACACCAGTAAAGAAAGTAATATTTTTGCAGGTGTTATAATTCAACTAATGTGGAAACAAAAAAATATATTACGAACAATTAAAGTATAGGGAATCAAATAAAAAAATATTACTTCGGTCATACAAAATGTAGAGCATATCTTGTTATTCTACTTTTTTCTAACCATATCAATGATCGGAGGTTAAGAACCAGCTGGCACAGGCATGTGAGGATAGAACTCGATTCAGAGCGAAGTTTATTTATAGAAATTCTTACACTTCATGTTTTAATCTGTCAAAGTTTATCGAAACGTTTTGTAAAACTTCAGCTCAGCGGTTTTACCACTTAACCTCTTTGTTGGCACAGGAAATCCGACTGGATACAGACATAATTCTAGAGTTGTGTTTTCCGAACTCGGGGAGGTGATACCTTTTGTGTGGCTTTGCGATTAACGATGTCGGAATAAAGCTCTGTGGTTCGGTTTTTTCCCTGCGACTGTATTACCAGCTCTTATTATTATTATTTTAAATACCCAGATATACAAGTATTGAAAACTTTTCAATCTACCTCTTCAAATGCAGCAACAATGATTTTAACAATATTATTACAGGTATTTCTAATATTTAATATAATAATGCACTAATATGCTTATTAAAAATAAGACACTAAACTTTTTCCGAAAAGAAATGTGGCGGCTCGTTACATCAGAAACGAGGAGGGCTGCAAGATAATATTTATCAAGAGAACACAATTTTAATAAGCTGTTTTATCTTTCAATAGGTTAAATTTTTTAATTCCAAAGATAAATATGAAATGTCCTGCTTTTCAAACAAATTAAATAACCAGTATATGACATTTACTACTAATTTTACTAGTAGAAACTGGAGTGAATGTTGATGTGGCGATTCTACTGACGAAACAAAAAAACCAGGGCTCCACATACACATTTCCCTCCTCGCCCACTTCACTCGATGAGACTCTTCCAAAAATGGGAACTTACGTATTAACGCCACCGAGGCTACAGATTGGCGGTAATGCGCCAATAAAGAGCAATCTTGTTTACAAAAACCGCCAAATTGGCGGCACTTAAAAACCGCCAAATTGGCGTTAATACGTAAGTACAAAAACCGCCAAATTGGCGGCATTTAAAAACCGCCAAATCTGTAGCTGCGGTGGCGTTGGCGGCACTTAAAAACCGCCAAATTGGCGTTAATACGTAAGTACAAAAACCGCCAAATTGGCGTTAATACGTAAGTACAAAAACCGCCAAATTTTGCGGCACTTAAAAACCGCCAAATCTGTAGCCTCGGTGGCGTTAATACGTAAGTACCGAAAAATGAATATCTTCTTCAAAAGAAATTTGCCTTCTGAGAAACAAATAATCAATCAACCAAATGTTAGCTGTGATGACGCAACACAAATGAAACCCACTTTCATAAAGATTGCCACTTTATGTGTGGAATGAAGGGGTGGGGTGGAAAAAGAGCCTGAAAGAAAAAAGGTTCCATACATATAAAACTCGTTATTCGAATACCTGTTTGGGTTTTCTCGTCTTTGCACGGTAAAACGTTTTCCTAAATTACGTCAACATTCAAGGTCCAATTGTCGGAATTCTGATGGGAACTCAGCCCCTCTACAATGAAAGTTCGAGAGAAAATTGATTTAGTTTTATGGAATCATAAGAAGTTCCAGGAAAATTTATTAATTGCTCTTGTTATTATAGAAGAGGGGTCACGCTTTTAGTTAAGTCAATTGAAAATTAATTTAAAGGCATTGATACTATACCCACCAGCAAAACTTTATGCACATTAGAATCAGGTTGGTCTCTAGTTTTGATTTTCTATATTGAATTACTGCCGTATTAATACATGATCCCCTTAGGTTTTAATTTGTTTTCTTCACAATAGATTATCAACGCCTGGTAAACTGCTTTTACTAACGTATATTTTTTATGTTTCCTTTATATATTTTAAATTTTACTTACTCTAGTTCTAGGTTTCAGCTTATCATGTTTAAAAAGACGTAAGCGTCTGTGAAAATATGAAAAACAGAAAAGTTTTTATTGTACAGTTTTCAGTCAGTTCATTATTCCTTTAAAACTTTTTGAGATTTTTTTTGAACATTGGAAAAATTTTGATATTTCCAATGTTTTTTGTAAAAAATACTCTTGTTCAATACGATCATGAGACGTTTTTTGTGTCGATGGCATTTATTATTATCTCACATTAAGACTGAAATAAAGTCTTTGATTTGTTGTAGTATTAGAAAAAATCGAAAAATTACTTATGAAAATCTTGATTTATAGACTTGCATTCATAGTTTTTTAATTCTCGTACCTTAAATAAGTTAGAATGTAATTTTGTTAATTTATTTTGAAATTTAAAATGTGTAAGAAAGAAATAATATGATATAAAATATAATCAACAAGAATTAATTTCATGCTGAGAAAAGTTAAAAGTAAATTATATTATCAGAGGGAACCTTTCTTGAAAAGAGAAAATGTAGTTTAAAATTCAGAAACATATTCATATAGTTTTTTACTTATGAAGATTTTTTACTGAACGTGAATAAATAATTATTATTTTAATCTTTTAAGTGATTTACCAAATTTGCGCTTCTGTAATTTAAAAAAAGTCCATTTAATTGAGAAAAAAAAATTTAATTTAGGAAGTTGCATTATTTGATATGTGAAATTAACAATACATGAAAGGAAAATAGCCGTCTTAATTTTAATAGCATTCGTCAAAAGCAGGTAAAGTAAATACAATGAATACAATTATTGTTTACATCGTTGTCACGCTTGAGCGATTGTCCTCGCTAGGATGACGTATTTGCGGTAGTTCCTTTTTTTTCTCCACAGAAACTGGCGCTCTATTTACGTGGTTAATGTGCGGCACCAGCGTCTATGTAGAGCATCAATCGTTCTACATCTGACTTGGGTTTCGATGACTTTTCCTTTACGATAATAATTGACAGGATGGTGGAATCAGCAGAGTCAGTTAAGTTTAAATCTGGCACAATGCTAATGTACAGCTTTCTGTGAGTGCCACCAACCTTGCAACTTCTACTCAGTCTGAGTGCTTATAAGTTACGAAGAAGGGGAACAAACATAGGACAGTGCTACAAAGCAGATGAGATCTGGCTACCAAGCCAGGGGAGAGGAGAGAATTTATGAGCTCAAGAAAGGTTCCAGTTTCAGAGTGAAGTTGCAGGAGGCTTCAGTGGGAGAGACCATTTCGTAGTTGAATATATGGGTAGAGATATTTGCCATTATTATTGCGCGTACTTGATTTGGATATATTTGATAAGCGGATTTTTGTGTTTCTGCAATTTGGAGAAAATTTTCTTTATAATGAGATACATACTTTCAATATGTAGATGGTTGCTGGATTATTTCTTTGGTTTTCCCCTATCCGGGGCATAGATTAATTCTGAGAGAATTTTATTTTCAGGGTTTTCTTTTCTTGCGGTGAGTTTTTAGCCGTTAAACCTCGGTAGAGTGGGACAAAATAGGCCTCAGAACTTGTTTAAAGAGAGCACTTTGTTGTTAGAGTCAGAGGGAGGAGAATGACATCCTATCAGTGGAATGATTCGATGAACTTTGTTCCAGAATAATACTACATTATTATATTCAGGTGTTGTCTAAAGTTAATTTTGATGTCGAAAATTAAGCCAAGATTTAACTAGATTTTCCACATGAGGTTCTTTGTCAAGAGAGTGATCTGGTACAATGATAATTTAAAATTAAATATATATATATATTTTTTAATATGGTGTAAATTTGACTATTGAATGTTAATCCGTTAAAATTTATAGTAAAATGGCAAAATCTTGTAGCCTTTTGTTTCTAAAACTATGTTTAGAGACTTATTTATCAAGCAATACTTATGGGCCAGGAAATCATCAAAGTGAATAATAGTAGATAACAAAATAAACAATTTTCTAAGTGAACCTAAAGCAAGTTTTTTTTTGTTGAAAATATGTGTTTCCAATTTTTTCTTCATGAAAGTGTGTAGTTAACTACGATATAAATTATGATTTTTCTTTCAATTGGGTTTTCAATTTTTTTGTTTTATTATTATTAAAAGTTAATTAGATAAGAGAAAAAACATTTCTCGTTGATACTCTCTCTCTTCGATACATCAGCGGTGGGTCGAAATTTGCAACCGTAAGTTAGCTTTTCCCTGCAGTTAATGAGGGAGAGGAGCCAAGATTTATTTCTCATCTCTTGGTACTTTAAGAATAAGCTTTTTTTACAAATGCAAATGTCCCATAAAACCAAAATTATTAGAGATATTTTTCTATACGGAGATAAGTACGAAATTTTCTACCCCTGTATGATAAAAATATTAACAGAATTTAGATACGAAGATGTGCTTTAGAAGTTTTAGTTCCTAGCAGAAATAAAAAAAATGACGACTACGTGAAGTAGTTGAATATTATTCATGGTGAATATAACTTACAAATTAAATAGTGATATGATTTTAAAATGAATTAAATTTTTTTGAAAATAAATGCTCTTTCTTAACAATATTAGTTCTTCGTCGGTATTTCCCCTCCTCATCAGAGAGCGTGTTTTCCAGAGCAATTTGTATTTCTAGAGCGGGTTGAAGAACGAGCAGGCAGAAGTGAGGAAATCGCCCAATTAGCAAACAGAGGGAGAAATGACCAGACCAAAACACGAACAAGGAGTTGCGCCAGTTGCGACCTTCGCTTCTCGGCAGAGCGAATCGCGAAACTCGCAGTTCAACACGTTTGATCGATAGGTGGCAGCAAGACTGTCGATCGGAAGAAAGCGGAAGTATCCACCTCCTTCGTGAAGAGCCATAGAGCGACTCTTGAATGACTCAAGAATTTTTTATTAACAAAACATGCGTTTTGAAAGTTCTGATGCTTATTTTGAAAGAATAACCAGTTAAATTTATTATAAAGAAACGAAATATGTTGGCTCATATCAGAGTTATAAGACAAAACGGAAATTATTTATGCAACTGATATGGTTTAGGAAAAGTTATTCAAATGTTTCTAGCCCAATCGATTGCTACTCATTTCAAATCGATTTCTTATTAAGTCACATTTCAAACTTCCTTAATAAATACCACAGCTAGCTTTTCAATATACTTTAAAACAGATATCTCTGATAATTTAAAAGTTTGTATTATATGGTGTACAAAGAGTTTGCGTAAACTGGCTCTACTCAGGAGTCAGCTTTGCTGTCTGATTAACGACTGGAATCGATGAACTTGTTAGGGAGATTATAACTGTGCAATAAGGAATCGGCGAAAATCTTAAAGTCAAATGCACGACCACTTGTGAAAATAGCAACAATCAATACTAACAAGTGTTACAAGGGTGAAAAATTAATAATATGAGCAAATGCAGTTAAACATCACCGCTCCGACATTCATTCCATATTCCCTGGAGCCATGGAAAACGATAGTATAACAATCATTTTTTAGTTCGTTTTTCCATTAATTGAGCGTAAGAAATTCACTTTTCGCATGCTGCAAAAGAAGGTAGTTTCCTCCTTTTCAACAAATCGATCATAACTGGGCACTCACGAGAAGTACCTACGCTTATTTGTTTTAAGTGCGGGTTTTCAAGCCATTTTAATCGAAATGAAGCAAAGCATTCTGGATGTTCCAAAGTTTGTTTGAGAGACAAAGGTTCAATTTGCCTTGCCTACCACCCTCTCTTCCCTTACGAAGATGCGAATTTCATTTCTACCCTATGACGCAGGAGGCCCCAATGTAGGCAAATCCTTCGATGTCTTGCCTCTGAACAGATGCTTTCAAATATGGAATCAATGTGTTTTGGAATTAAAGTTCTTTAATTCCCATCTCGAATCATTGCTCCAAATTGCTCGTTTCGACACTGACAATTGTTTATTCCTTTCCGTGTTAAATATTCCATTTTGGAAGGCCCTGTGCATACTGCTTTACATGCATATTTTGTATTTTTTTATCGTACAATTCTAAAATTTTTAAAATTTAAACTTACCAGATTAAAATTAACTTTTTTTTTTATTTTATTCACAGTTCTTATGCACTCAGTCTGGGTCGTACGCATGTTTGCGCTGAATTAAATGTGTTATCAGTCAGTTCTTATCTGAGAAAATACATATCAAGACTCTCTCTAAGAGGAGTAGGAACGATATAATTGCTTACAAGTATGTTTCTGGCATCGGAGAAGATACAACGGCGAAGATCAATTTGCATTTCGGATCATAATAAACTGACGCAGCCCCACCAGTACAAAAAGAGGGAGTTAGTAGGTGAATTTACCACCTTTCCCAATGAGACAATAATAATCACGAAACCATGTGTTTCTTCCAGACCAGGGGAGCGTTTGTCATGATTCGGAGAATTTTGTTTTGCAGTATCTGTTTTCTTCCTGTGAGTTTTTGCGGTGATACACCAGTATGGGTCAGAGTAGAAGTTAGAATTGGCTCGTATTTGTTTGGATAATAGTACTTTATTGTTTAGTGAACACTTTCTTGAAACTTTTCTCATGAATGTACTGAAATATGTATATTGTAGAATATTTTTTTTAAATTATGGTCTTTTTATTAAATAACATTAAAAAAAACTTGCTGAAAATCTTAAAATAATTGTTCGATAATCTGAAAATTTTATTTATCAAAGAATCTGAAGGTTCTAGTACATCGATGAATTATAGTACTGTAGTTTATTTTAGTAATAGTTTTATTTGAATTATTACAAAGTTTGATATCTAGCATGTTTGAAATTTCCTTTAAAAAACAGCAAATTTCATATTATTATAAATTCGTAATAATTTACCTCAATACTCCAATATCTATCTATTTTTTATAATCTTCATTAAATTAAAATCTCAAAACCAGTTTTTATTTAATTTTTTAAAAAAAGTGCACCAGACAGAGTTCAGATAGTAATGAAAACAAAGATGAAAAATAAAAGTTATCCAAGTTTTTAAAATATATTTACTTGTATAAAAGTTTTGAAAAATTCCTCCTCCTCTTTTCTTTTGATGATATTAACCAATGATCATAAAAGTGGCAAGAATCATTGATTCTGGCCTAATAATTGAATAGTTGACCTTCGATTCCGCTGAAGAACCATTCTCATCGGAAAGACGCCGAGAAGGGGAACCAATTCAACTGTGGAAATAAAGAATCGATCGCAGCGCCCCTTGAACTGATATGAGCAACTAATAATTCAGACTCTCACCAATTTCGAATGAAAATTTTTGTTGTGTTAGGAGGTTTGGAAATTTGACATGAGAATTATATCAAGAAAAGCTCTTCAATAATTTTAGAGGTGTGCGGAATGCAATTATATATTTTCGTTAAGTCTCCCCTCTCCCAAGTGAGTGTTATTTTGGTTTTAAGCCAATTATTAAGCGTTTTAGTGGCTTGATTGCAGAAAAGCGAATTTGATTTTTTTTTTTTTGTTATTGATTAAGCATACTGCTTCCTTAAAAATAATGCTATAACATTTGCTTTAAAGTTAAATATTTCTCAAAAAGATTGTTATTATTTAAATTATGTTGAATACATTATTTAACGGAACTCTCGGCAAACTGTCAACACATTCGACATCTCTTCCTTGTTTATCTCGTATTTGTCGTCATACGCCCGCTCTATCTCATTGGTCAAGATCGAGAGATTTTTTGCGTGGAACGGAAACTGCAGATTTAAAGTCTAGTTTTATGTAGTAAAGCAACTGAACACTTTTTTTTCCTATTATTCGTATTGCCATCTGGTGGTCGCTAAGGAAACAAGAAATAAGGACCAAAATGAAATATTTGTAAAATCAAAGGAAATGAATTAGGAACAGGCGAAATATTTTAGAAATTAATTTCCTATTTAGAACGTTTAAATTACAGAGCATTATTCTTAGTTTTTTTTTTTTTCATGTTTCCAAATTCGCTTGCAAATCAGTATGGCTCGGTTTTTTTTTTTCTGTTTGATGACTGACTCACAAATCAACAACTCTGGCAAACATTTTATTATAGTATTTAAAAAGCATTAAAATTTTAAATGCTTTTAACGATTTTGTTTAAAATTAATTTTGGTTGCCTATTAACATAACAAAAAATGCATGCAATTCGCATTTTATTATCTATTTTTAAAAATATCGCATTAGATGTTTAATGTAGTCGTAATTAAAAAGCTAATAAAAATTAGATTTCAGAAATTAAATTTTCTGCGAGTGCATTGAATTCTTATTTTATTATCTATTCTTAAGAACACCGATTGAATGAACAGGTGGCTAGTTTTCTAGGAATCAGAGTTTTCCGGAGGCTTGGGGTCATAAAATGACCTCTTAATAAGAAAATTTTATTAGACTATCATTTGAGGGAAAAAAAAAAAAAACAGGAATACTTTCAGTACATAAAACTATGAAAAAAGTAAGAACTTTTTGAAAACCGCAAAGAATCCTTGGAGCGGTCATTTTGCTGCCACGCTGTCTGGTGCTGCCATCTATGTAACTATAACTAATGAATTATTAACATAGTGAATAAAAGTACTACATGGATTTCAGCTGTACTCCTCAGCTATAAATAATGCACAGACTAAATTGTTCCTAAACAACTTTGTAAAGAAACTAACAGATTTTTGATTGGATATTTCTTTTCTTTAATTTATGCATATATTTATTATAAAAATTTCAAAATCCGATAAAAAAAAATTCTCTATCATTAAATACAGAATTCAATAGTTAAGATGTATTGCTCCGATTTTAAACACAAATTAATTAAAGCATAAATAAAAGATGATATAATTTTTTTATAGCTTCAAGGATGCTTAAAATATTGAAGATATGTTCTGTATTTAAGTATCTGAAGTCACTCTTGTATGGAATTATTTTTTAATTATTTGGATGAATGAATGTTGATCTTTACTATATCAGAGGCTTCTTTACATTCTTGGAAGAGACATGTAATTTTCATTTAGAAAGATCCATAAGAATCCCTACGAAAGAATATGTTCAGCTTTAGAATTTCAAATTTAAGAAATTTTGTATAAGTAGAACAATTAAATAAAACACGAGATGTGATGATAAGCAAGATCTAAAACATTTTAAGGAGAGGATAAAAAACAAATTATATGGGGTGAGAATTTTGAAATTTTAAATAAAAGAATTTAAGGAAAGGAAAAGGAGACATTTGTTGACGCTGGCAAAAACAAACCGAAGGCAGGGATCGAACCACGGGTAACCAGATGCAAGACGGGTGACAAGCCACCTGCACCAGTGGGGATCTGTTTGAGCAAGCACCTAAGTAGTATTGGTACGAAGAGGAAGAAGGAGAGGTATTATTTCTTTATATAGAGGGTAACATGCAACTTGTGGATGTTGCATAGCTCACACTTGCAACTTAGGGAGAAGGAAGAGACATCTCAACAGAAAAGAAGAATTGTGCTGCCATCTACAATTATTATTTGAAAGTAGACTTTTTTCCGTTTTCAAAACACCAGAAAAAAAATAATTTTTTTGCGGGTGTTAAAATTCAACTAATGTGGAAACAAAAAAATGTATTACGAACAATTAAAGTATAGAGAATGAAATAAAAATATTACTTCGGACATACAAAACGTAGAACATATCTTTAAAAAAATTCGGAAATTAATGTTGCGTTTTCGCAACGTCAGTCTTTAATGGGTTAAGACAAAATGAATCTAATTTTGCCTTCCGGCTTACCGATGTGGATTTTAATTATTTAAAAATTTATTGCTCATTCAAAATTTATTTGGTCAGTATATCTTGTTATTCTACTTTTTTCTAACCATATCAATGATCGGAGGTTAAGAACCAGCTGGCACAGGCATGTGAGGATAGAACTCGAGTCACATTTTTCTGTTCTTTATAAGACCTTTTTGTATTGAATAACTCCTTATTTCCTTCAGTTGGTCGTACTTGGGGCTAATCCTTTTTGCTAATCCTACTTTTGACTAATTCTTTTTGGAGATTCCTTTTTGCTATGTCATCATTCATTTCTGTAACAAGTTGATCCTATTCCAGTTGTTAAATCAGACAACAAAGAAAACTCTGAGTAGAGACAATTTAATTACATAATGTACCTTTATACACTAATACAAACTTTGATAACAAACTTTTCTAGTCTGTTAAAATCGGCAGAAGGTCTTAATAATGTTTAATACTTTAAATGAAGTAAGACGTCGAAAAAATGTTTACAAAATAGAACATCAAAGAAAAAATAGTAAACAGTAAACAAGTAATTTTTGCGGCCCAAAGGGGCCTAATCCGCGGTAATGGTACATTAACTATAAGGTAATTAAAAGGTTGGGTTAAAAAATTTTAATTAAACAATATAGGATTCAAAGGATTTTTTACGTTTTGGGGAGAACGTAACGTTTACGTTAGCGACAATATGTGTTAAAAAATTAAACCGGAGGCAGGCATATGAAAATTAGTAATGAAAAGACTAGATTTGAAAGAATATTTATGAAAATATTCATACGTATAATATTCATATTTACCGGGCATATGAAAAAATATGCATCCCAAGGTCTCACGTGATCTCACTTCTCTCCGCCCTGGAATATTCCATTATTCAAGATTGCCCGTGCAACGCCGAGACATGCAGCCATTTATTTAATATATTTCATAGCAGGCGGCAGGTGACAGCACCAACGCAGAAATAATGAATTCTTAATTGTACAGCAGGTGGGAGTTTATATACACAAATATAAAAACATATCTTAAAATATCTCATAAATACAGATTAAAAAAATAGTTGCAATTTTTAGCGAAACTTGAAAGTATAGCTACAGAAAGCCCTTGGCCCAGCGACAAAAGTCAATGTTTTTAAGGAAAGAATTTTCATCAATTATAATACGGAATTCTCCTGTAGGCTATCAGTACAGGGAGGAAGAAATTATCACACCTTTGAAATTCGATTTTTGTGTAATGATCCAGTACAAAAATTAACTTTTATGATAAATATCGTTAAATTTATAATTCTTATGAAATTCTTCCTAATTTAATGAGAATTAACTTTTTCGAAAATCTGTATTCATGCCTTATTTAAAGACTTTTTCTTTTTATAGATATGATATTACTTAAATTTATCTCCTTTGAAAGCAAATAAATGAATGTGAGAGGACATAATCGCATACTGACGCAAAGCATTTAATATTTCATAGTTTCAGTTTTATTTTTCAAAGATCAGTTATTAAAAATTTTAAATAAATTGAAATTATTCTTTTCTGAAACGTTAATCTGTGTTTTTAATTACGTACCACAATCCAGAATGTACATTCGTGATTGAGTGATAGAGTTCAGAATTTATTCTAATTAAGCGGCGCATTTTTTTGTTGATACTTAACAAGACATTCCTTGTACATACTTAAATAAATGCAATCTAATGACAGAACTCAATATAGATCTCATTCTTATTCGGTAGTTTCATCTGCTTGGAACCATCGACATTTTGAGGTATTTTTGCTCTAAATGTATTTAATGAAACTCTTGGTCCTTCCTGGGGAACTAGCG
>BGPR01031834.1:978-17823 GCA_013235015.1 Araneus ventricosus | reverse complement strand
TCTGGTGCCATTGACGCTTGTTAAGTCACCGATGACGATTGGGATTTAAAAAAGTTATATTTTACGTGCGCCACTTACTCTCGCTACGCCACTGGTCATGGTGACAAAATGCTAATGCGTTTATGTCATTTTTTAAAGTTAAATACGATAAGGGAGTGTAAAAAATAACATGCATCGTGCGCTGTTAACACAGGCTAAGACACTTATAATGATGGAGGCAGGAAGGCTAAAAAGTCATATAATGACCGTGGTGTCACTTATCCTCGCTACGCCACTGAGAAGCAAGCCGAATGGCCAGGTTTCATCATTTACATCATCTGCAAATGATTGTACTGACTAATCTATATATATGAAACGCTAACGTACGTGGCACAGAAAAGAGATTAATTTCTCTATTGCCGATGGCAACGATCGCTTCGTTTACAAAACAAAATCGGTTGCCATGTTAGGCATACCATCATAGGCATACACTACTATTGTATTCGTTCTGGTGTAAAACATTATTTCTCGAAGAAGAAAATGAGTTTACGACGTCGAGTTTACAACATAATGGAACTTTGGATGAAATTATTTAAATGAGAGCAGTTAGAAATGAAGCAGTTGGACATAGGCGAGTCCAAGAACATTCAGATCATTGTGAAAAGAGTCTAAGTCAGCGAGTTAAATTCAAAAATTTAGGTGAACACTATGGATCTTACTATTGTGAACATCGTATACTGGTGCTATTCCGTTATACGTACATCACTTGGCACTTTTATTGTCTTGGCGAATTTTCTTGGGGCGCTGAATCGCCAGCTTGGCTCGATTTCTTTCTTCACTGTAGTTGATGCGCAATGTATTTTTGGCAAGCTGAAGCATCAGAAGCCAGAATGCGCCTAATCTGTCCGAAAATGCATGTTATGCATATAATAGAGCGCAAATGCTATGCGCGGGATTATCTAGTATATATAAAACCACGTGAAACTGAATACATTACTAATTACGGATGTTCAGCAGAGAACTGGGTACTTAAGTATTAACGCCAACGCAGCTACAGATTTGGCGGTTCTTAAGTGCCGCCAATTTGGCGGTTTTTGTACTTACGCCAATCTCTTTATTGCCGTATTACCGCCAATCTGTAGCTGCGGTGGCGTTAATACGTAAGTACCGAGAACTGCGATAATTTCGACGTAGGATGCATTGCTAGCAACAGCAAAAACTTTGCAAAGAATGCATACAGTGACATGAATATTTTTTATTATGGACTTTGCATGAAAAATAAATTTGAAAGCACATAAAGCTATGGTGAATACTATATGCATAAATAAATGTTCAAAATTTTTTAAAATCTATTGCGCAAAAATAAAAATATACACCAAAAAGGAGAAAATTATTTTATCAAAATGAAACTTTTATTTAAATTTAATATTTTTAAAATTCTCTTGATGACATGAACATTTTATTCGTTGATATAAAATTATATATCATTTTAAGAAATAAATTGACTTTCTTTGATTCAAAAATATTATTATACAAACACTCTCAAAGAAATATGGCTTCAAATATAACTTAAATAAATGAAGAAGAAAATGGCACACTAAAGTAGATTTCGACCCTAAATATATTTGAAATGAGCAAATGTACGACTTAGAACTGAGAATATTTGGCAATAACTTCATTACATTGCTTACACCTGCTAAATGTTTGACATTCTAATACTTAAACATAAATAATTTTAATAATTTGACTTCGAAAAACTAAATATGAAAGCACATGAGCACATATTAATGTTATGTGAATGAATAAATGCTCAGCATATTAAAAATTTTAATGAAAAAAGGATAAATATACACTCAAATGAGACAAATTGTTATCAATATGAGAGTTATATCTGTTTTCACTGATTTAAAAGTACACACTATAAAAGGAAGAATATATTTACTGTTATAACTTTATATATAATATTAAGTAAAGATTTAAAGTTGTTTAATTTAAAAATTTGTTTACACATATGCAAGAAAGTATGATTAATATGCTCTTTGATCATAGGCTGTTCTCTTAGAGCTCTCTTATCTGTCAGCAAAGATACTCTCAAGATGTAAATCTACCTTTACATTCAATCCCATGAATTCTAAGCGAACCACATACTCGGGGGAAAATCTCTTTAAGATCGTGCACTTATCATCGTTTTCTATGCTATAAATATTTATGTACACTTTCTTTAAAGATTCAGGTCGATTTTCTAGCCAAGAATCCATCAAGAGAAATATACCATCAGCAGGATGAACTAAAAATAATTGCAATACTTTGAGTTTCGAGCAAGCCAGGAGAAAAGGTATAAGAGTGGAGACTTGGATAGGCTTCGTCCATGTTAAATGTAGAGAAGCCAAATGGTCGTTGGTCTTGCAGGCAAGAAAGTGGTTCAATAGTCGATCAATGTCCATGTAGTAATCGGCTTCATCACTCAGCTCCAATTCATATTCATATGTGAAGTTCAGTTGCGTAATGGGTATATTTGGCACAATTAAGAATTCCACCTCTTGCCATGGTGCGCCATCCATTATGAAATTGCATTCTACTTGCAGATTCGGATATAGTTCTTTCAGCAACCGCCAGTCTATTGATTTTAATCCCCGAAAATGTTCTAGTTCTATGAATTCATCATGGTAATGCAAAATTATTTTCGAAATCACACGCGTTTCACAAATTTTTAAAAATTTGACGTCAGCAGACTGACTAGCAAACATGTACTGAACAATAAATGAATAATCAATTTCAAGAGTTGTTAAGCTTGGGAGGCCTAGCAGTATAGATAAAATTTCCGCAACATTTGATTCCTGTTTCTCATACTGGGGTCGAACCAATCTGTGAAGTACGAGATGCGTTAGGGATTCCCTGTTGCTTTCAGTTAGGCTTTTCAGAATACCTATACCTTCTTGATATCTAAAGAAGCTTCGATGAAACTCCGCCCGTTTAAAATGATGCTGCGATCCCAGGAAAGCGTCAATTCCTCTGCATATGTCGTTGAAGGTCTCAGTGTCTATGCGATGAAAGAATTTCAAAAAACCTCTTAACTTGATTGAGATAAGTTGCGATTTGCTGGTCAAGATGTGCAAGAATGCAATCAAATGTTTGCACCAAGCGTAAATCAAATGCATTTTTTCAATATGAATGTACTCGATTTCGACGTGTTGGAACATGCTGCTGTATTTATGCACAAATTTCATCACAGGGCAGGTGTCCATCGATAACTGAGCCTCTCTCAAAACGAATTTGAATGTTTTCCACACAGCTGGTGAACCGTACCCTTCAGACCATTTGCGACACACCAGCGACATATTAACCTGTTCAGCACGGCTTAGGAAACCATAAATCTTCTCTAATGGAGGAGATGGTAAATCGCTCCATTGAACTTCTCTTTCATATGATGTTATCCGCTCCGCCATTCTTCTAAGAAATTTACACTAAAGTCAATTTTATTTTGTTAGGAAGACAACTCATATTAGCAGGAAGAAAAACTTTGAAATAATTTTGTATATGTAATGTCATTGCCAATCGGAGTTTAAGCTAATGTTTTATTTAACTCACGTGGTTTTATAAAACAAATCATGAATATAATGGATGTCACCAGTTTTAACACTCAGCTTAAATCTAGCATTTTTATGAAAATTAGTGAACCTTATGTCATCATTATGTAATTTAATATGCTATGATGGTATTATTACGATATATTTGTTGGCTTCTTGAGTATTTCTTCATACATAAGACTGGATTTAAACATTAAAAACGAACATTTATTAAAACATTGAAAACAACTAAAACATCCCTTAACTGCTTAAAATTCATTACGCCGTACTCGTTTCTCTTTTTAAATCAAATTCAATGTAAGTAAGTAAACTTCTAGCTGTTGTCATTCATATGATATCATACACTGGTATAACAATAAATGAATTATAATCACGCTTTTGTCAGCTATGAAATAAAAATATGCTTACATATTGAACTGTTTCATTGAATAAAAATTCATGTGAGGGAATCCTTTCTTTGAAATTCATGCTTTGATTATATTCAAATTTGACCATTACATCAATAGTTTTAAAAATCTTTTCATCCGGCTTCGGAACATTTTCATGTTAAAACTGTCTCTAAGATGTGCTCTGGGAAGAAGACGACGTTTTTCCCATCCACATATGCAATTGAGAAAGACTTCAAGGTGATGTCTGTCTTTTGATATTGGTTAAAAGAATGTTCCGTGTGCAATTGAACGAGGTGCTCGTTTTTTCTGTTGATTAGAGCTTAGACTTTAAGATTTTTTTGAAATTAAGCAGAAAGTTGATTTTATAATTTTTTTAAAAAAATCTTCACACTTTATGAGAAGCTTTTTTCATGGATAGCGAATTATAAAAGAAGAGTGTTGCTTTCAAGTGATCAAAACTCTTGCAATCAAAATGATTAACAAGAAAAAAATTAATTAGAAAACAATATAGAGTAATTAATTTCTTTAGCATCTACATTTTTTTCAAATCACAGCATCTTGATTTAAAAATCAAATCAAATAGTTTCTTTTTCTCATCACTGCTTTAAAACTGCTTTTCTTTGATTTTTCATATAATAAAAGAAAAATGATGGAGGATGAACGTAATTTTGGGGAATAAGCGAAAAAAATTCATACCAATTTTTACTTCTTTATTTCCTAACTAGTCGCCTTCGGCGACCAGCTTTGTCGCCGGGAATATAATTTCAACTGAATCTCTTATGTATAAATTTATATTCATGGTTCCCTTGGCAAAGTAATTTTAAATTTCAAATTTTGACAGATATTTAACCCATGTTCTTTCAATTGCCTTGCGTCATTACAGGAACGATCCAAATGGAGTCGAGTAACTGTCTGTGTCATGTAGCATACAATTGCCCGTTTTCGGCATCAACTTCACTCTCTTATTCCTCTTGCAAAGTAAGCATTTTATTTTAACTTGAAAATGTCCAGGCATATTTTACGTGCAGCAGCACATGAGCTGTCTGATGTTATGCTGATTAAAACATATAATTAAACATTAAAATATTACCTTAGCTTTCAACAATGAAAATGAAAGATGCAAATAAGTATTTATTCAAACAATAAAAACGATTTGAATTGCGTTGCAAAAATGAAAGGTATTGATGTAAATTATGCAAAAAATATTTTTAAAAGGTTATTAAAATTAAAGAAAACATTTTACGGCACTTTAATTGATATCATTGAAAAGATAACTTTTTGCGCTTTCAGATGGTGGCCCTTTAGAGTGCCAACACACACACACACATTCTCCTTTATTAGTAGCAGAGATTGAAACACTTTATAAAGAAAGGAAACATTGAGATGTACTCTACGCACGTACATTATGCTCATTTTAAAGGTGAAATAGAATGAAGTGCAGAGCACATTTCTCGGTGGTACTGCTAATGCTCATACAGTAAATGAATTTGCAAATGCTCAAGTGAATGGATTTTCCTAGAACCAAGCACATGTGTTGGAAGTTTAATAAACGGGATTTGATTGTATGCATGGCATAAAACACAATCAGCGTGTTTAAAGTAAGGAACGTGTTAATTCTAATTCAATCCTACCTTCCAATAAGTGAGCTTGGTCTAAATTTAATGATCCCATTAGTTTAGAGTGATGGTGATTGTCGTGCAAGAATGTGATGATGTTATCCTAGTGTAATACACCAAGGTCAAGCCACTAATGCACACTATTACTGTCCTATTGAAGCATATCTGGTAAGAAACTATGCGAATATAGAAATTACGCTTTTTTATAAAATACTCCGATAATGCTTCATGACTATACTAGCTCGCCTGCATGTACTAATATATAAAATATTGCACGGTGTCTGATTTTTATTTATTTTATTTTTGCTCGTTTTAGTTAGGAGTTCCAAAACCATCATCCGTATTCTCCAGATTTTACTCCCTATGATTATTATTCGATTCCAAAGATGAAATAAGCATTTCGTTGTGCTAGCTACAGAACAGTTACAGAAATAATGAAAGCGATAGACCCTTCTGTTTGAACAATCAACAGTTTAGTTGATTTGAAAGAGTTTTACTGAAATTTATGATTTTAAATAATTTGGACATTAACGTTTCAAGAAGGAGAATGCAATTAAAAACTGCTTTTTTCATAAATTATTTTATTATTGAATATATTATTTCCTTTTATTACACATAACATAAGGGTGTATATATAAAGGACATAGCCTTCCAAGTTATTTTATCTAGAAAAAAAATAGTTTGTGAAGGCCTTTCCAGACGAAGTAAATATCGCTGACGCTATTGCAGTTGGCAGTCTTTCAGTTAATTACTGTTTCAGCTTTTTACGTACTCGCTCTCTTTCCGTTTTGCTTCTCTTTGTCAGAATAACTTGACATAACGTAAATCGGCCACCCCACGGCTAACATTTGTGCGTCGGTCGCAAGCTATCTGATCCCTCTGAAATTCAGCCAGCTGCCCGAAACCGCCCGCCTGCAACCGTTGTTGAACGGGACATTTTGAGACGCATCAGGGCCCAGAGGGTTAAGTAATCCTTTAATGATCCGTAATTTAAATAAATTCACATTCTTTCATGTCTACTACACTCTACAGATTTTATTAGGATAAGTTTTATTATTATTCTGCTTCATTTCATTATGTTAATTTTATTGTATCCGATTACCTCTAAAATTCATTACGATAGTTCCTGTTATACCCAGTATATTAGTTATTACGATGATCGCTGTTGATTTGGAAGGTTAACAAATCATTAAATTCTATTTTTTTTCTTTGCTGTTATGTTCGCAATTTTAATTGCGAGAAAGAAATTTAATCCAAGAGGTAAGATATTTTAAAGTTTAAAGACACGTGAATTTTTCTTCAAAATGTTTTATATGGTTCTTTTTTCTTTTTAATTTAACGTTAATCTAACGGAAACTGTAGAGAAACTAGAAATCAGCGGAATCTTAATATTAAAACCTGAATAATTACATTTCCTTATACGCCTGTATTATTAGATGACATTACAAAATTCACCATAAACATTTGTATTTATATGGCATTTACAAATATACTTAATCAATATTATGAAACATTTATTGTTATAATATCAGAAGGAAAGATTCTACATTATCTTATTTTCAATTGAATTTATCGACGTCATTAATTAGCAAAAAAGTAACAGAAAATTCAAATTTTCTGGAATGAATTTTTGTTAATTATTTTTTATTCCGAAATCTTTTAGTTGGCGTTCATAACTAATTTCGTTAATTTTTGATGAACGTGTTTTTTCCCTATTTTAATTAACCAGTTGTGTTTATTAAAATACTAGCTGTATGCGGACGGCGTTGCCCATTGAATCAGGACTTCAACAAAATGGGAGGGGGGGGGGAAATGCCCACAATGACACGAAAAATTTTGAACACAAAATCAAAATAAAAGATTCACATTATTGACTTTCCCGCTTATTTTTCTTTGCGATAAAGACATTTGTCAAAACAGAAATGTGTATATCGTCGAGTTTGCCCTCTTCATTTTCCTCTCGACAATGACGCGAATGTAATGGCGTCACCTGCCGGATGGAACCGGATTGTAGAAATGCGTGCTGGGAATGAAAGCATATGACGTCACCTGCCGCGAGGAAGGTCACGCACCAGCCAATGAAATTGCAACAATGCATGATGGGATTGTCCGGAGAAACTCTCGCTGTTAAATCTCGCTAGCAAAAAAAAACTGTTCGAACTGATCAGAGAAAAATTATGAGAAAACGGAAAAAGATATTTTAACCGTTCTTGTTTTAAATTTGATAGCAAGATTCCAGTTAGAAGCTGAAAAAAATGAAAATTTTATAGATGTTAAAACGTCATATGTGAGAATTTGAATAAATCCTTATTGAAAATTAAAATAAAAAAGACTATTTTTCAATTTTTTTCAAAATTCTGTCAATTACGTTAGACGTGCAAAACATACTTCAATAGAACGGAAATCGTTTGTTCTCTCCAATGGTTTAACTGTTTTTTTGTACAATTATTCAAAGCCATTCTATTGAGAAATGAGTGTGAAAAATAACCCAAAACAACACAAAATATTAAATAAAACATTTTCTAGATTAAATTTCGGCTTCGAGGTGCATTCAGTCACCGTTACGACTACCTGTGTGCCACATTTCATGGCTGTAAGTGAGATAGATTCGTCTGGACATCGCGGACACGCACACAAACATTGCCTTTTTTAAGTATAGATATCAATGGATTAATCCTAACTGCGCATCCTACTTTTTCCGGATTATCTAATTATACCGGTTAAATTCATTTTTTTGGGGGGGAGGGGGGGTTCATCCTAATATCATTAGCTGAATTCTCTGGATTCGACAAAATGCATCATGTTTGAAGGGTACAAATTTGATTGGTTTGACTTGAAAACACTTAAGCCAAACTCATAGTTCTCGAAATTTGGCAATCAAGAAAATTTCCTTTTCAACTTTCATCTCTTATAATCGGGAATTGAATGGCAGTATCGTTTATGTTGGCAGAAGTGTCGTGAACTTGGCAACAGGGAATTGCCATGGTCTCAGTCTAATCATTTGATTTGTAGTTGTAAATCCTACTGGTACAGATAGTAACTAAGAAACAAATTAAAACGTTTTAATAACATGAAATTATCTGGTTCGTAGCTATAAGGCGGTATAACTAATCGATAACTTTTTAATAATCCATATTTTTGAAAAAGTATTTGTAAATTAAATGAATATGCTAAGCAAAGAATATCGCAATCATTCTTACGTAAAATAAAAGCTTGACTACGTAATCCTATATTTTGTTCTACTATAGAATTGGCAAGACTTAAGAACGCAGTGGGATTTCGCAGCCAGGCTCGCCATAACCACTGAAACAGTTAAAAAACTCCCCTTCCCCCTAAAAGGAAAAAGAGTTTTAGGATTAACACATTTGGAGAACAATCGCCAAAGAGTAATTCCATTTTCTAGACCACATCGTATTCGTAAGTTTGTAATATTAACTGCTTTTAATTCTAGCCTTAGATTATGGATAGTTTGCAGCATATTTGGACTTTCAAAAGCACGCTATTATCCGTGTGTGCTTTTATCATTGAAGAATTTAAGCAGAAGGATTTCTGTTCGATTAGCAATTATTTGCTCTTTGCTAATAATGACTTGACTCCAAAATAATTTATCATAAATACTCTTGCCGCCAAATGCGCTCATCAAAAGAGAGCGTTTTCGTTTCGTAAATGCAGAATTTTCCTTTCGCTACCCCAACCGTCAAACCCTACACTCAAGGACACATCGGGAAGAACCCTAGCCGTCGAAACCGCTTGTGGAAGATGGACGAAAATTTCGCTGTGTGAAATTTCCCCTAAGGATTCACGGGTCACATTTCCTTCTCCAAAAACAATATTCTCTCTCGTAAGACTCAGGGGCGTATCTAGGCTAAGTAGTCTCCGGGTCATAATATGATTTTCCGTCCCCTCGCCCAATCATCATTATTAGTTTAGCTTGCGTAAACGGCTCCCGAGGCTTTGCAATTTTTCGCCCCCCAATCGTATTGGGATTAACCTTTTTGTCACAGGGGTCATTTGCGTAGGGAGGGGAAGTGGCGTGAGGAGAATAATACTCTTTTTTCCGTCATTGAGGACGTCGCAAGCATAAGTGGCGCCCAGAGAATGGAAAACCGGTCATCCTATTTTGATTTTTAAAAAAGCATCAACGCAGTAATGCTTTGTCTCCATGGTGCCGGGGCATATAAAGCCCTGTGGATGTTCCCGTGGACTTACCACCAGCCCGGAGGAATATAGAAACAGCGCGGATGAATACAACAACAGCGTGGAGCAAGACCAGTGTCAACCGGTGTGAGCCGCTCCGAACGAACTATGTCTGGTGTGTTCGGCAACGCGAACTAGCTAATCTGTACATGTAAATGCTGAAATTTAAATATTTTATCTTGTAATAATCAGTTTTAAATATATCGTTACTTTCCTGATATTATTCTTTATTACTTGGGTGCACTTCAAATCCCGATACCTACCATTCCTACGCTGCTCGTAGGATCCTCATTTCTTACGTAATCGTATTGCTCGGCTCTGCTTTCCCAGAGTATGAAAAGCAAGGGATTTCGTTTGGACCCCTCGCTGACCAAAGAAAAAGTTAACTATTTTTTAAGTCCACACAAATTACCCATTTATGTTCGTGAAACTTTATCATCTCCATGATCAAAGTTGTGGTTTCATATTGTTCTTTCATTCATCACTCGATTTGCTGTGCAAGAATAGATACTAAAATTCTTTCTTCCTTTCCAGCACACCCCCCCCCCGTTTCTTTTCATCTGCTCGAGGGCAAACACGATCTCTAAAATTTTAAATAATATTTCATAATTTAGATATATTGAATATTCAAAAGTAGAGCCTATAGTGAAAAAGTGTTTTCATTTTTAAGACCAGCACAACAAATATAGTCAAAATCTTGAAACCACGAAAAGAGTTTTTGTAGACCTGTGTTATATATGGTATATTCCGTTCAAATTTTTGTGTTGAAAAAATAAGATCATTGCTCTGACAACTGTTTCATGCACGCCTTTGTGTCTTCATACTTAAGAAATTAGAAGAAATGTGAACTGATCGCCGCGAGAAACGCACAATGTTAATTTCAATGAATGAAAAAGTGAACAGAGGAAAACGTTTTCATCCAAATATTGAGAAGTGAAGAAAGAAATTAGAAGCTATTCGAAATTTTATTCTAAAGCACTGTAGCACAGTGGCAGAAATTGGTGGCAAAAGTGGGAGGGTGGATTTATAGGCACCAAAAAGTACCCCGAAGCAGAGGAGGGTGGAAAACAATTGGTTAAAAATTTAGCTACAAAATAAGCTAGTTTTTCCGGATACAATGTTTTTTTTCATAATTCCTAGTTTTCGACAGCTAAAAAGAAAAAAAAATAATATTTTCGCAGGAAGTGGGGGGTTGCCTCCGTCGCAGCATGATAAAGATTTGTGATTGACTCGTCTGCCTTCATCCAGGACCGGATTATTCGGGACCGGAATTCAACATGCATTTCTACAATAAAACATCCTTGTGTATAAAAGCCTTTTGTTAATTTTGAAGCTAACTGTCAAATGCGAATGACTGTCCATTTTCTTGATCAAAAGATTAAATTCTTTGAAGAAGTGTTGTCGAAAAAAACTGGTTTTTAAAAAGGATGTCAATAGCAGTATTTACACTTACATCTCTTTTGGGGGCTTATTTCGTCTGTCTTGTCTTCGTCTGCTTTAATTGAATAGAGAGCCAGATTATGAAATAGGCAAAGTAGGCAATTGCCTTGGGAGCCTTAACTTTGGAGTGCAACGAAATACATTTTTTTGCATTATATTCAAGGTTATTTTATTGGTGTGCTTTCATTAGATTTACATGTGACGAGTACTCGAGTTTGTTAAATTATTATTAAGTATTGTTAGAATTTCAGCACATTATTTTAGGGATTTTCTTTATACTGTCAAATTTGCTACAAGATGAATGTGACCCAATATATTTTGCAATTGGCTTGATTGACTCAAAAGTGTCAAAGTGTCCTGGCAAACTATGTTAAAAATATCTAGTATGTGTTAAGAAATTTTGTAATTTTTTTAAGTTGTTGTAAAATACTACTTTTAAACATGAATTTTCTTTTTCACTAGATACTAAAACCGGCTCTTTTGAAAGTGATTCGCAATTATTTGATTTGTCTTTCCCCTTTGTCAAAACATTTGCTACTTATCAATTACTTGTATAGAAATTAAATTAAAATCAATAAAAAATATCTGATTTCGGAATTCGTAGGGGAGGTAAAAGCGACTGGGAAATTTACATAACCTATAAGACTCCTACAAGGGCTTGATTGTATCAGCCTTTGAATTCGATGTTCAATCATTACATACCCTAATTTACAGAAAAAGTGCGAAAACAAAAAAAATTTACTTTGGACGGCCCAGAAGTATCATTTTTTCCATTATATTCAGGAAAATTTAATGGTGTGCTTTCATTAGATTTACATGTATCGCGTACTCGAGCCTATTCAACTTATAATTAAGCATCGTTTGAATTTAAGAACATTATTTTTAGGATTATTTTCATGCTTTCGAATTCGTTTGAAGATCAGTGTGGCCCAATTTGTTTTGTAGTTGCCTGAACTGACTTACAAGTCAACACCTTAGAAATATACTTCCCACTAATTTTTAAATGCATATTTTACATGCAAATGCATTTTAAATGCATCATTTTATGTATTTTTTTTCTGTAAACGATGTACAGAATTTACTATGATTGTATTATTTTTGCATATGAGACTTTTTCGAGTGGGAAATCTGGTTCTTCTTTTGAACTGCAGATTTTTTAAAGCGTAATACCAAGAGTTAAGTAATTATTAACAAACTTAAAACTAACTAGCTGCCTTAAACGACCAGCTGTTCTCCAGTAATATTAACTGCCAGTGGATATGCTTGCAACTTGGCGAAATAAAATGGTGAATTGGTGGAACTAGAGGCAGTGAGACTCTGACAAAGTTTTATTTAGCGATACATCTGGAAAATAGAGAGTTTTTGGCGGCAATCTACACTGATGACAGTTCTAGGGGTAATAAGCTTTTATATGAAATAAAAATTGTTGAAATCGGTCCAATGGTTGGAGCTGGAGGACTCTGTCAACGCTTCTTCCAATAGAGATTGTGTGCTGAAATAGAGTTTTTTCTTTTGCTTTCGACAATGGATGTAATATTATTTATATATTGTACATAAAGTTCGCATTTCTATTGTCGCATCATTTCGGATAATGGTCGCAAATGGTATTCTTGTTTCTCACCATGTAAATAAACTCTGCATTTTAACCTTGCATCTTTATTTATCTGAAGCGTAAGTGATCTTCAAACAGCAGGCGAGAATTGTGGACATATCTGGGGATCATAAGCTGGTCCTTTGGTTTTGTCGATTATTTTCGACTAGCTGATCCCGCGCAGTTATATACACAACATGCATTTCCTGCTAAATTGGAGCATTATGGTTCCTGAATTTGCAGCTCGCCAAGTATACAGCTCTCGTCAACCGTCGTCAAACAAGAAATAGAGCCAAATTGTCCATTCAGCGCTCCAAGAATATTCGCCAATCTAAAAAAATGCGCCAAATGATGTACGAACCAACCACTCGTGGCATGTTTTACACCCTTTTGGTAAGCAGGGTCGGCGTGGACACTAAAAAATTTATGCGCGTATAACGGAAAAGTACGCAATACACAAGATTCGCAATAGTCAGCTCGAAGATGTTCATCTCAATCTGTGAATTTAACATGTTTTCCCTTCGCCGATTTAAACTATTATGACATTGATCTGAATGTTCTCTGGCGCATCTGCTTCATTTCTAGCTGATCTCGTGTGAATAACTTCATCCAAAGTTTTATTATTATGAACAAAATGGTTAACCTGGGGTTTACGGTACAGACTTACTTCCCTCCTCTTAGGATCGCCAACTCTTTGTCGCCAAGAACGGAGATGAGAGAACATTTGTTTTGGTTGCGCAATGATGTGTTTAACGAGTTACATGTGCGCATGCGCTGAAATTGATGTTTTCATCGGTTTCCTGCGCATGGCGCGATATTGAGATTTGATTTCATTGGTTTGTTCCTTTCATTTCTACGATGTGATTGGTCAATTTAATCGAATTTGATTAAAACTTCGTTTGGAATTCTACAAATTGATTTTTGACTGGTTTCATCATTTCAAAAGTGTTTGCTTCGAACTTCGCGACAGCTTTTGTTATGACTTCAAAGTGTAGAAGAAAAATGTAATTTCAGGGAACATTGGTTCTCTGAAATTACATTATTACATCAAAGTTCAAAAAATTTGACCGGAACACACTTGCAATGCCGCAGGCATTACGTGCGGAAATTCTTGATTTCTTGATTTTTTATAAAAAAAATTGATTTTTAAAATTCAATGAATGAGCGAAGCTACTAGTGGCCTGCTATGCTGAAAGCGAAGCCGCTGATGTTTCTTCAAGTTAAAAAAATTTGCCCGGTACACACTTGAAATGCCGCAGGCATTGCGTGCTCAATCTCTCGTTCTCAGGTGACGCATGCTCAAGAGAGCAATAAAAACTCACTGCACATCCAAAACAGTATTTTGCGACGGCACATGAAATTGCGCCAAGAAAAATTGGCGAGAAGAAGGTAGGTACCGTAAACTCCAGGTTTACCTACGAAATATTGTAAACTTTACATCTAAAACTCATTTTATTCGAGAAAAAGTTGTTTTTACACCAGAACGAATATACTTGCAAACTGTGCCTATGAAGCCCAACTGATTTGGAAACCACTCTGTTTTGTAAACAAACCGATTGTTGCCATCGTCAAAGGAGAAATTAATCGTCTTTCTGTTCCACGTACGTTAGTGTTTTATATAAAGTTAACTCTCGATATCTCGAAATCGAAGGGACCCGGGAAAAAATTCGAGATAGCGAGTTTTCGAGATAACGAGGTTACCCTCCCAAGCATTAAAAATTACACATAATTACAAGGTAAGGAATATATTGTAAAATATTTTTGCCAGATAGAGTTAAATGTCTGCATACAGTAATAATTCCCATATTAATTCATAACAGTGATATTAATTTACAGAGAAGTATAAAATTTTTAAAACAGAATGTATTTGTAATAAATTACTACTACTTAGAATTTCTTTAAAATGTTCAGCATAGTGACATGGCGACACCTCTTTTCAAATTACTTTTCTACTAAGTTTTCAATCCAAAAAATAGCTTTTTTATATCTTCTGATCTAGAGGTTGCAGCTTGGAAGTCGTGTTAGGTGGGAGGAAAACCACCTTTACTGCGCTCATTTCAGGGATAAGTATAATCACCTGTTACATAAACACAACAACCAATAGGCTTGCCTAACGAATTGGTGAGAATGACACTCATTGCAGCCGATACTATGCGACCTTGAATATCCAATTGGGTGTAAAGGGAGTGGTATTGTTCCTTTTGCATCAAATTCTGGGAAGCATCCCCTACTTCTCATGTTCTTGGATCTTCATGTAGGTCATAATGTGACTAAACAGCGATTTTCAAGGAAAAAAATATTTTTGGCTTCGAAAAAAATTCGACATATCAAGGTTTTGAGTGAAAACTCTTCGAGATAGGAATTGAAATTAACATTAGGAGAAATATGAAATTTCAAGGGGAAAAATATTTTTTCGAGATATCAAGGTTTTCGAGATATCGAAGTTCGAGATATCGAGAGTTCACTGTAATTCCAAATAAATTTGATGGCGTCAATAAAAAAAAGGCAACTTTTCTTCCCTTCGTAGGAGAGAAGCGATTAAAAATGACCTTTGTTTGGATAAACTGTTCGAATCGCAGCCACTTATATACGTAGAACATTTCTATATTAAGAACAACGACTCCCAAAATGAATAAAAATGACGATCTTTAATTACTTTTTTCTTACCATAACGATCTCGAAATGTTAAGGAATCGATAAAAATTTAGTTCCATTTTTTTATTCAAATTAAATATCTCGCCTTAAAAAATTGTTCAATTGTTTTAGTGCTTTTACACTTGTTATTGACGCGCAAAAACATTACGACCATGAAAACGGTCGCCATTTTGAACCAAATTAAAAAAATATATAAATTTTACACTTATGACATTTTTTCTGACGTCACGGAGCATTCATGCCAAATACCAGGATCTGGTTTATCCTCGACTGAGTAACAAACAAATTTACAGACAGGCGAAATGGTGGACGGTCCAGTTGAAACAGAGATCTTGCTCCGCTCGGCCGATTAACGTTTAGATTACGGTCATAGTAAATCGTCAAAACACTCTTTTCAAACTTGCATCTTGGCTTAAAAAGCAGTAAAATGTGCTTTTCAAGTCATTATTTGATAAGATTTGTGATCATCTTCCATAAGAGGCAAACTTTCATCAGTGTATAGTGCAAGCACAGGTGAGTAGTATGGTCTCTCAGAAAGAAAAAAAATTAAAGAAAGAGGGGAAAAATTTAAAACCTTCTTTAAAATTGAATTTTCATCATTATTTGAGGCTATTCTTTGTTACTGAAGTAAAATTTGAAAGCTCTTTCTAGGTGTATTTTTTTCTTGCCGATTTTCGTTTCCGAACATTAAGTCTCTTATCACTAAAGATACTCCCGGGATTTTCGCAATGTCGACGAGTTTGGGTCGTCATTGCGAAAATCATTGCAGTGGAGCCATCGTGAATTTCCTGCTTTAGTATATTTTATTATTCGCAGTAAATTTAAATGTATTTGAAATACACCCGCCATGTGTGATAGTTGGGTGCAAGTCCAAATATTATTCGCCGGTTCGAATGAAGATTTGAAATTTTTAGTCTTAGTGAATGACCCGTGAATTTTTAGTGCATTGGTCATGAAAAGCATCAACTGTCACAAAATATTCTAACAGTATAAATAATAACAGGTGCCAAAAAATGTTTCCGTCTTTACCGGTTTATGAGTTCAATTGTATTCAAGGTAACCTAAAAGTTTTTGAACCAGCACTGTAACTCATCTGGTTTGTGGTTTAAATGTACATTATCAAGCTTATTTCTAAGTTACATTTGTTAACTTTTATTTATGTAGTTCTATAGTAAAAACAGAAATATCCAGGAAATTGTGCTAATAAAAATTATACATCTAGATAGAATTTTCGTCTCGGAAGTCATAAATGCATGTAAGAATTTCTACTGATTTAAAATAATCAGCTAGTTTCTTTTTTGATGCACACTTTAAAAAAATTTGCTAATACGATTAAACGTGTTCTTTGTAATCAGTGGTGAAGTCAGGATAAGTTGAATCTGCGGCATTTC